>JAUTBS010057235.1:0-13577 GCA_032361285.1 Aequorea victoria
TTAAGGCTTTCTTGATTTCGTTGGGCCACAGGCCCATGAACCATGGCCGGTCACCATTCCCTAATTGGGGTGTGACATCAACTCTTTCTGAGTTGGGTAGGCTTTTCATCATCACGACCAACTTAGATTCCATCTCGCACTTCCTGGGATGGGTAAGATTTACATCGTCCCGACTACCCTAGAATGTGCAACACGCTTCTCAAGAATAAATTAATAATTGTTGTCCGTAGACAAACATTTTATAGTCAAATTTTTTTATTTAGTTTTTATTAACTCAGACTTGTGTTGCGTAGCAATGCTTTTCGAGTTGGGTAGGCTTTTCATCATTCTGACAAACTTAGGTTCCATATCGCACTTCCTGAGATGGATAGTCTTTTCATAGTCCCGACCATCCTAGGTTGTGTTGCTCGCTTTCCGAGAGAGATTTAATAATCTTTCTCCTTAGACAAACATGCTCATATTTTTCTAAGAGAATTTTTTATTGTTGTTATTTATTTTCTCAGACTTGGGTTGCGTATCAATTCTTCCCGAGTTGGGAAGACTTTCCATCCCCCGACCAACTTAGGTTGCATCTCGCACTTCCCCGGATGGGTATGCTTTCCATAGTCCCGACCATTCTAGGTTGTGTTCCACACTTCCCAAGAGGGAATTAATGACCAGTGTCCCTAGACAAACGTTTTCACATTTTTCTAGTGGAATTTTTTATTTTATTTTTTATTAACTCAGACTTGGCTTGCGTATCAACTCTTTCTGAGTTGCATATGCTTTCCATAGTCGCGACCAACTTATATTGCATCTCGCACTTCCCGGGATGGGTAGGCTTTACATCGTTCCGACAACCCTAGAATGTGTTGTCCGCTTCTCGAGAAGAAATCAATAATCTATTCCCCTAGACAAATGTTTTCAAATTTTTCAAGGGGATTTTCTTTATTTAGTTTTTATTAACTCAAACTTGGGTTGCATATCAACGCTTCCCGAGTTGGGTAGACTTTCCATCGTTCCGACCAACTTTGATTGCATCTTGCACTTTCCGATATGGGTAGGCTTTTTAACGTTCCGACCACCATAGGTTGTGTTGCAGGCTTCATCGGAGAAAATTAATGATCTTTGTCCCTATAATTTTTTTTTTACATTTTTATGGAATTTTTTTATTTATGCTTTTATTAATAAAGATATGGGTTGCGTATAAACGTTTCCCAGGTTGGGTAGGCTTTCTATCATGCCAACCAACTTAGGTTGCATGTCGCACTTTCCGAGATGAGTAGACTTTCCATCGTCCTGACCATACTAGGTTATGTTGCACGCTTTTTGAGAGAGATTTAAGGATCTTTTTCTTTAGACAAACATGTTCACATTTTTCTAAGAGAATTTTTTATTTTTGTTTTTTATTATCTCTGACTTGGGTTGCGTATCAATTCTTCTCGAGTTTGGTAAGCTTTCCATCCTCCCGATCAACTTAGGTTGCATCTCACACTTCCTAGGATGGGTAGGCTTTCCATAGTCCCAGCCATCTAAGGTTGTGTTGCACACTTCCCAAGACAAAATTAATGATCAGTGTCCCTAGACAAACGTTTTCACATTTTTCTAGGAGAATTTTTTATTTTATTTTTTATTAACTCAGACTTGGGTAGCGTATCAACTTTTCTCGAGTTGGGTAGGCTTTCCATCTTCGCGATCAACTTAGATTGCATCTCACACTTTCCAAGACGGTTAGGCCTTACATCGTCCAGACTACCCTAGAATGTGTTGCACGCTAAATCAATAATCTTTTCCCCTATATAAATATTTTAAAAAATTTTTTGGGGAATTTTTTTATTTAGTTTTTATTAACTCAAAGTTGGGTTGCATATCAACGCTTCCCGAGTTGGGTAGGCTTTCAATAGTTCCGACCAACTTAGGTTGCATCTCGCAGTTCCTGGTATGGGTAGGGTTTTCATCGTCCCGACAACCATAGGTTGTGTTGCACGCTTTCCAAGAGAAAATTAATGATCTTGGTCCCTAGAAAAATATTTTTACATTTTTTATGGGATTTTTTTATTTAGTATTTTATTAAAAAGATATGGGTTGCGTGTCAAAGTTTTCCGGGTTGGGTAGGCTTTCCATCATGCCAACAAACTTAGGTTGCATCTCACACTTTTCGAGATGAGTAGACTTTCCATCGTCCTGACCATCCTAAGTTGTGTTGCATGCTTTCCAAAAGTGATTTAATGATTTTTTCTCCTTAGACAAATGTGTTCACATTTTTCTAAGTGAATTTTTTATTTTCATTTTTTACTATCTCAGACTTGGGTTGCGTATCAAGTCTTCCCGAGTTGGGTGCGCTTTCCATCGTCACGACCAACTTAGGTTGCATCTCGCATTTTCTCGGACGGGTAGAGTTTACATTGTCCCGACCATCCCGGGTTGTGTTACACACTTTCCGAGAGAGAATTAAAGATTAGTGTCCCTAGAAAAACGTTTTTACATTTTTCCGAGGTAATTTTTTTTTATTAACTCAGACTTGGGTTGGGTATCAACTCTTTCCGAGTGGGGTAAGCTTTCCATAATCCCGATCAACTTAAGTTGCATCCCGCACTTCCCGGGATGGGAATACTTTACATCGTCAGGACTATCCTAGAATGTGTTGCACGATTCTCGAGGAGAAATTAATAATTTTTGTCCCTAGACAAATGTTTTCACATTTCTCAAGGTGAATTTTTTATTTTATTTTTATTAACTCAGACTTCGATTGCGTATCAACGCTTCCCGAGTTGGGGTAGGCTTTCTATCTTTCCGACCAACTTATGTTGCATCTCGTGCTTCCCGAGATGGGTTGGCTTTTCATCGCTCCGACCACCATAGGTTGTGTTGCACGCTTCTCTTGAGGAAATTAATGATCTTTGTCTCTCCAAACACATTTTCACATTTTTCTAAGGGATTTTTTTATTTATGTTTTTATTACGAAGACTTGTGTCGCGTATTAATGTTTCCCGACCAACTTAGGTTGCATCTCGCACTTCTCCGGATGGGTAGACTTTCCATCGTCCCGACCATCCTAGGTTGTGTTGCATAATTTCCAAGAGGGAATTAATGACCAGTGTCCCTAGACAAACGTTTTCATATTTTTCTAGGGTAATTTTTTATTTTATTTTTTATTAACTCAGACTTGGGTTGCGTATCAACTCTTTTCGAGTTGGGTAGGCTTTCCATCGTTCTGACCAACTTACGTTGCATATCGCACTTCCCGGGATGGGTAGTCTTTGCATCATCCCGACTACCCTAGAATGTGTTGAACGGTTCTCGAGAAGAAATTAATGATCTTTTTCCCTAGAGAAATTTTTTCAAATTTTTCAAAAGAAATTTTTTTATTTAGTTTTTATTAACTCAGACTTGGGTTGCGTATCAACGCTTCCCGTGTTGGGGTAGGTTTCCCATCGTTCTGACGAACTTATGTTGCATCTCGTGCTTCACAGGAAGGGTTGGATTTTCATTTTTTCGACCACCATAGGTTGTGTTGCACGCTTTCCGAGAGAAAATTAATGATCTTTGTCCCTAGAAATACATTTTCACGTTTTTCTAAGGGATTTCTTTATTTATGTTTTTATTAAGAAAGACATGGGTTGCGTATCAACGCTTCCCAAGTTGGCTAGGCTTTCCATCGTGTCAACCAACTTAGGTTGCATCTCGCAATTCCCGAGATGAGTAGGCTTTCCATCTTCCCGACCATCTTAAGTTGTGTTGCATGCTTCCCGACAGAGAATTAATGATTTTTCTCTTGAGAAAATTATTTTCACATTTTTCTATGAGAATTTTTTATTTTTGTTTTTAATTAACTCAAATTTGAGTTGCGTATCATCTCTTTGCGAGTTGGGTAGGCTTTCCATCATCCCGACCAACTTAGGTTACATCTCGCTATTCCCGAGATGGGTAGACTTTCAATCGTTTCGACCATCCAGGTTGTGTTACGCGCCTCTCTCCAGAGATTTAACAATTTTTATCCTTAGACAAACATGTTCACATTTTTCTAAGAGGATTTTTTATTTTTGTCTTTTATTATCTAAGACTTGGGTTGCGTATCAATTCTTCCCGAGTTTGGTAGGCTTTCCATCGTTTCAACCAACTTAGGCTGCATCTCGCACTTCTCAGGATGGGTAGACTTTCCCTCACCCCGAACACTCTAGGTAGTATTGCACGCTTCTCAAGAAAAAATCAATGATCATTGTCCCTAAACAAACATTTTCACATTTTTTATGGGAATTTTTTATTTTATTTTTGATTAACTCAGAATTGCTTTTTGTATCAACGCTTCCCGAGTTGGGTGGCTTTCTATCGTCGCGACCAACTTAAGTTGCATCTCGCACTTCTCGGGATGGGTAGGCTTTGCATCGTCCCGACTACCCTAGAATGTGTTGCACGCTTCTCGAGAAGAAATAAATAATTTTTTCCCCTAGACAAATGTTTTCAAGGGGAGTTTTTTTATTTAGTTTTTATTAACTCAAACTTGGGTTGCATATCAACGCTTCCCAAGTTCAGTAGGCTTTATATCGTTCCGACCAATTTAGGTTGCATCTCGCATTTCCCGCTATGGGTAGGCTTTTTACCGTTCCGACGACCAGAGGTTGTGTTCAGGCTTCACCAGAGAAAATTAATGATATTTGTCCCCAGAATTTTTTTTTTTTACATTTTTTATGGGATTTTTTTATTTATGCTTTTATTAACAAAGATATGGGTTGCGTATCAACATTTCCCGGGTTGGGTAGGCTTTTCATCATGCCAACCAACTTAGGTTGCATGTCGCACTTTCCATCGTCCCGACCATCCTAGGTTATGTTGCACGCTTTTCGAGAGAGATTTAAGGAATTTTCTCCTTAGACAAACATGTTCACATTTTTCTAAGAGAATTTTTTATTTTTGTTTTTTATTATCTCGGACTTGGGTTGCGTATCAATTATTCCCGAGTTTGGTAGGCTTTCCATCCTCCCGTCCAACTTAGGTTGCATCTCGCACTTCCCAGGATGGGTAGGCTTTCCATAGTCACGACCATCCTAGATTGTGTTGCACACTTCCCAAGACAAAATTAATGATCAGTGTCCCTAGACAAACTTTTTACATTTTTTAGGAGAATTTTTTATTTTATTTTTTATTAACTCAGACTTGGGTTGCGTATCAACTTTTCCCGAGTTTGGTAGGATTTCCATCGTCGCGACCAACTTAGATTGCATCTCGCACTTTCTGAGATGGGTAGGCTTTACATCGTCCCGACTACCCTAGAATGTGTTGCACGCTTCTCGAGAAGAAATCAATAATCTTTTCCCCTAGACAAATTTTTTTAAAAAAATCTTGGGGTACTTTTTTATTTAGTTTTTATTAACTCAAAGTTGGGTTGCATATCAACTCTTTCCGAGTTGGATAGTCTTTCCATCATTCCGACCAACTTAGGTTACATCTCGCAGTTCCCGGTATGGGTAGGGTTTTCATCTTCCCGACAACCATAGGTTGTGTTGCACCATTTTCAAGAGATAATTAATGATCTTTGTCCCTAGAAAAATATTTTTACATTTTTTATGGGGTTTTTTTATTTATGATTTTATTAACAAAGATCTGGGTTGCGTATCAATGTTTTCCGGGTTGGGTAGGCTTTCCATCATGCCAACCAACATAGGTTGCATCTCGCACTTCCCGGTAAGGGTAGGCTTTTACCGTTCCGACCACCATAGGTTGTGTTGCAGGCTTCACCGGAGAAAATTAATGATCGTTGTCCCTAGAATTTTTTTTTACATTTTTTATGAAATTTTTTTATTTATGCTTTTATTAACAAAGATATGGGTTGCGTATCAATGTTTCCCGGGTTGGGTAGGCTTTCCATTGTCCCGACCATCCTAGGTTATGTTGCACGTTTTTCGACAGATATTTAATGGTTTTTTTCCGTAGACAAACGTGTTCACATTTTTCTAAGAAATTTTTTTATTTTTGTTTTTTATTATCTCATACTTGGGTTGCGTATCAATTCTTCCCGAGTTTGGTAGGTTTTCCATCCTCCCGACCAACTTAAGTTGCATCTCGCACTTTCCAGGATGGGTAGGCTTTCTATAGTCCCGACCATCCTAGGTTGTGTTGCACACTTCCCAAGAGGAAATTAATGATCAGTGTCCCTAGACAAACATTTTCACATTTTTTTAGGAGATTTTTTTATTTTATTTTTTATTAACTCAGACTTGCGTTGCGTATCAACTTTTCTCGAGTTGGGTAGGCTTTCTATCGTCGCAACCAACTTAGATTGCATCTCGCACTTTTCAGGATGGGTAGGCTTTACATTGTCCCGACTACCCCAGAATGTGTTGCACGCTTCTCGAGAAAAAATCAGTAATCTTTTCCCCTAGACAAATATTTTAAAATTTGTTAAGGGGAATTTTTTATTTAGTGTGTTGCACGTTTCCCAAGATTGTGTTGCACGCTTCCCTAGATTGTGTTGCACGCTTCTAGGGGAATTTTTTATTTAGTTTTTATTAACTAAGATTTGGGTTGCGTATCAACACCTTTGAGTTGGGTAGTATTTCAATCGTACCGACCAACTTAGGTTGCATCTTACAGTTCCCGGGATGAGTACACTTTCCATTATCCTAGTTTGTGTTGCACCCTTCTCGAGAGGGATTTAATGATCTTTGTCCTTAGACAAACGTGTTCACATTTTTTTAAGAGTATTTTATTTTTATTTTTTATTAACTCAAACTTGGGTTGCGTATCAACTCTTCCTGGGAAGGGTAGACTTTACATCGTCCCAACTACCCTAGAATGTGTTGCATGCTTCTCGAGGAGAAATTAATAATCTTTGTCCCTAGACAAAAGTTTTCACAGTTTTTAAGGGAATTTTTTTTATTTAGTTTTTATTAACTCAGACTTGGGTTGCGCATCAACGCATCCCGAGTTGGGTAGTCTTTCCATCGTACCGACCAACTTAGGTTGCATCTCACACTTCTCGGGATGAGTACACTTTCTATTGTCATGACCATTCTAGGCTATTTTGCACGCTTCTCGAGAGGGATTTAATGATCTTTGTCCTTCGACAAACGTTTTCATATTTTTCTAAGAAAATTTTTTATTTTTGTTTTTTATTAACTCAGACTTGGGTTGCGTATCAACTCTTCCCGATTTGAGTACGCTTTCCATCGTCCCGACCAACTTAGGTTGCATCTCTCATTTTTCTGGATGGGTAGACTTTACATCGTCTCGACCATCCTAGGTTGTGTTGCACACTTCCCGAAAAAAATTAATGATTAGTGTCTCTAGACAAATATTTTCACATTTTTCTAGGGTAATTTTTTATTTTGTTTTTTATTAACTCAGACTTGGGTTAGGTATCAACTCTTCCCGAGTGGGGTAGGCTTTCCATCATCCCGACCAACTTAAGTTGCATATCGCACTTCCTGGGATGGGTAGACTTTAAATTATCCCGACAACCCTTGAATGTGTTGCACGCTTCTCGAGGAGAAATTAATAATCTTTGTGCCTAGACAAACGTTATCACATTTTTTAAGGTGAATTTTTTTATTTAGTTTTTATTAACTCAGACTTGGGTTGCATATCAATGCTTTTCGTGTTGGGTAGGCTTTCCATCGTTCTGACCAACTTAGGTTGCATCTCGCCCTTCCCAGGATGGGTATAGTTTTCATCATCCCGACTATCCTACGTAGTGTTGCACGCTTCCCGAGAGATATTTAATAATCTTTGTCCCTAGACAAATGTTCTATTGTTAATAATTTTTCTTATAAAATTTTATTTCTTACAACTTCGATCATCATTGCCTCTTTTCGTAATCGAACCCCTCGGTATCTTTTTTGTCACAATTAACGGTGGTGACTCACAGTACCAAATCCTTACTTAATCTCAAAATTTTACCCAAAATTTCTCATTCTACCTCTTTCGCAGCACGACGCGAGATACTTCGCTCCAACTTTTCATCTCATCATAAAAACAATAACATGGTACCAGCACTTTTTGGAAAGAATTTCCTTTAACAACCAAGTTTGCAATCCAACACCTTTTCCACAAAACCTCCTCTACGAACAGGGATGTAAACATACACTCTCTCAACAAACCCATCTTTTCCATAAAAATTCTAATAGATTCACTATGTAAGACTCATTCTATGTTCATGTTCTGTCTTCTTATTCCTACTACTGGGCCTATCTCCCCAATCCAGTCAATGCACTCAGACTTCTAATTAGAACCAACATCAGCGCCAACGTGTTTCCAATCAGATTTCAAAGCTAGTTAACCAGACATCCGAAAACAAGGGTATGATATCTCATGATCCACTTTCCTAGGTTACAAACAACCTATTACATTTTCACAAAAAAAAATTACGCATAAACTTCTAGCGACGATTCCATCATCCCACGACCTACGATTCATAACATCGGCGATGTGCATGTCCACTGTGACCTCTAGACTCAAGAGATTTCCAGAACCGACTCAACCTAAGCTCTGATACCAAGTTGTCAAGCCCCGCCCTCACCATCGGGCACGGAACCTGAGGATGAATAGTCAACCCATCGCACTTAACAAACATAACAACATTCTGTGCATAAATTATTTTTTCTTTTATTGTAACATCAGGAATTCATCCTTGGGCCCATCATAACAACTAGAAACATATATAAGAGGCTCACAGCCTTCTCAACATCCTTTCATTAATTACATTCCAAAAGAGGTAAACAAAATATTTTTAAAACTCAACTATCCTACTACCTTCCCTAAAGCCTAAGACAACAGTGGACAGAACCAGAACATTGCCTTGACTTCAAAACCTGCCAAAAACATCAACAGTATTATAAAACAGTTCATCATTTTAAACAGGATAACATTTCACAAAAATGTTTACTTCATCATAAACCATTTTCAAATTGTCTACTCTTCACAAATCACCTCATAGAAGAGAGTTTGCACGCTTCCCGAGAGGGATTTAATGATCTTTGTCCTTAGACAAATGTGTTCACATTTTTCTAAGAAAATTTTTTATTTTTATTTTTTCTTAACTCAGACTTGGGTTGGGTATCAACTCTTCCTGAGAAGGATAGACTTTACATCGTCCTGACTATGCTAGAATGTCTTGCATGCTTCTCGAGGTGAAATGAATAATCTTTGTCCCTAGACAAAGGTTTGCACATTTTTCAAGGGAATTTTTTTATTTCGTTTTTATTAACTCAGACTTGGGTTGCGTATGAACGCTTCCCGTGTTGGGTAGACTTTCCATCGTTCCGACCAACTTAGGTTGCATCTCGCACTTTTCGGGATTGGTAGGTTTTTCATCGTCCCGACTATCCTAGGTAGTGTTGCACGCTTCCTGAGAGAGAATTAATAATCTTTGTCCCTAGAAAAACATTTTCATGTTTTTCTAAGGGATTTTTTTATTTATGTTTTTATTAACAAATACTTGGATTGTGTATCAATGCTTCCCGAGTTGTGTAGTCTTTCCATCACCCTAACCAACTTAGGTTGCGTGTCGTACTTCTCGGGATGGGTAGGCTGTCCATCGTACTGACCACCCTAGGTTGTGTTGTACGCTTCTCGAGAAGAAATTAATGATCTTTATCCCTAGACAAACATTTTCGCATATTTCGAACAAATTTTTTTTATTTAGTTTTTATTAACTCAGACTTGGGTTGCGTATTAACGCCTTCCGAGTTGGGTAGACTTTCTATCGTCCCGACCAACTTAGGTTACATTTTGCACTTCCCGGGATGAGTACACTTTCCATCGTCCTCAGTATCCTAGGTTGTGTTGCACGCTTTCCGAGAGGGAATTAATAATCTTTCTCCTTAGACAAATGTTTTCACATTTTTTTAAGAGAATTTTTTATCTTTAATTTTTATTATCTCAGATAAGGGTTGCGTATCAACTCTTCTCGAGTTGGGTAGACTTTTCATCACCCCAACCAACATACGTTGCATCCCGCACTTCCCGAGATGGGTTAGTTTTTCATCTTCCCGACCATCCTACGTTGTGTTGCACAATTCGCAAGAGGGAATTAATGATCAGTGTCCCTAGACAAATGTTTTCAAATTTTTTAAAGGGAATTCTTTTATGTAGTTTTTATTAACTCAGACTTGGGTTGCGTATCAACGCTTCCCGAGTTGGGTAGGCTTTCTATTGTTCCGACCAACTTAGGTTGCATCTCGCACTTCCTGAGATGGGTTAGCTTTTTATCATCCCGACCACCTAAGGTTGTGTTGCACGCTTCCCGAGAGAAAATTAATGATCTTTCTCCCTTGAAAAACATTTTCACGTTTTTCTAAGGAATTTTTTTATTTATGTTTTTATTAACAAAGACACGCGTTGCGTATCAACGCTTCTTAAGTTGGGAAGACTTTCCATCGTGCCAACCAACTTAGGTTGCATCTCGCACTTCCTGGGATGATGAGGCTTTCCATCGTCCCGACCATCTTAACTTGTGTTTCACGCTTCCCGACAGAGAATTAATGATCTTTCTCTTTATACAAACATTTTCATATTTTTCAGGTAGAATTTTTTATTTTTGTTTTTTATTAACTCAGACTTGGGTTGTGTATCAACTCTTTCCGAGTTGAGTTGGCTTTTCATCGCCCCGACCAACTTAAGTTGCATCTCGCACTTTCTCGAATGGGTAGGCTTTCCATCATCCTGGCTAGTCATGGTTATGTTGCACGCTTCTGGAGAATAAAATTAATGATATTTGTCACAAGAAAAATGTTTTCACATGTTTTTATGTGAATTTTTTATTTTATTTTTTATTAACTCATACTTGGTTTGTGTACAAACGCTTCCCGAGTTGGGTAGGCTTTTCATCATTTCGACCAACTTAGGTTGCATCTCGGACTTCCCGGGATGGGTAGGCTTTCCATTGTCCCGACCACCCTAGGTTGTTGCACACTTCTCGAGAACAAATTAATGATGTAGGGGGATTTTTCCACATTTTTTCAGAAGAATTTTTTTATTTAGTTTTTATTTACTCAGACTTGGATTGCGTATCAATGCCTCCTGAGTTGGGTAGTCTTGCCATCGTACCGACCAACTTAGGTTTATCTCGCACTTCTCGGGATTAGTACACTTTCCATTGTCCTGACCATTCTAGGTTATTTTGCACGCTTGTCAAGAGGGATTTACTGATCTATTTCCTTAGACAAACGTTTTCACATTTTTCTATGTGAAATTTTTATTTTTATTTTTTATTAACTCAGACTTGGGTTGCGTCTCAACTCTTTCCAAGTTGGGTACGCTTTCCTTCATCCCGACAGAATTAGGTTGCATCTCGTATTTCTCTGGATGGGAAGGCTTTACATCCTCCTGATTATCCTAGGTTGTGTTGCACACTTTCCGAGAGAGAATTAATAATTAGTGTTCCTAGACAAATGTTTTCACATTTTGCTTGGGTAATTGTTTATATTGGTTTTTATTAACTCAGACTTGGGTTAGGTATTAACTCCTCCCGAGTGGGGTAGGCTTTCCATCATCCCGACCAACTTAAGTTGCATCTCGCACTTCCCAGGATGGGTAGACTTTACATTGTCCCGAAAACCCTCGAATGTGTTGCACGCTTCTCGAGGAGATATTAATAATCTTTGTCCCTAGACAAACGTTTTCACATTTTTTAAGGGGAAATTTTTATTTAGTTTTTATTAACTCTGACTTCGGTTGCGTATCAATGTTTTCCGTGTTGGGTAGGCCTTTTATCGTTCTGACTAACTTAGGTTGCATCTCGCACTTCCCAGGATGGGTAGAGTTTTCATAGTCCCAACTATCCTAGGTAGTGTTGAACGCTTTTTGAGAGATAATTAATAATGTTTGTCCCTGGAAAAACATTTTCACGTTTTTGTAAGGGATTTTTTATATATATTTTTATTAACAAAGACTTGGGTTCCGTATCAATACTTCCCGAGTTGGTTAGTCTTTCCATCGTCCTGACAAACTTAGGTTGCATCTCGCACCTCCCGGAATGTTTAGGCTTTCCATCGTCCCAACCACCCTAGATTGTGTTGCACGCTTCTTGAGAAGAATTAATGATCTTTCTCCCAAGACAAACATTTTTACATTTTTTCTAAGAGAATTTTTTATTTTTGATTTTTATTATCTCAGACATGGGTTGTGTATGAACTCTTTTCGAGTTAGGTAGGCTTTCCATCGCCCCGACCAACTTACATTGCATCTCGAACTTTCTCGGATTGATAGGCTTTCCATCGTCCCGACCATCCTAGGTTGTGTTGCACAATTCACAAGAGAGAATTAATGATCAGTGTCCCTAGACAAACATTTTCATATTTTCTAGGAGAATTTTTTATTTTGTTTTTTATTAACTCAGACTTGGTTTGCGTATCACCTCTTTTCGAATTGGGTAATCTTTCCAGCATCCCGACCAACTCAGGTTGTATCTCGCACTTCCTGAAATGGGTAGGTTTTACATCATCCCAACTATCCTAGAATGTGTTGCACGCTTCTCGAGAAGAAATTAGTGATCTTTGTCCCTAGAGAAACGTTTTCAAATTTTTCAAAGGAAATTTCTTTATTTAGTTTTGTTGACCCAAAGAATATTCAATCATGTCATATCTTTGATTTTAACTTATAACAACAATTGATTTAATGTCTACTAATGATTGTTTGTGCAACAAGTTAATATTTTCAGGATTTAAAAGCACTAATATCATGATAAAAAGATGCTCCTTGTGGCACACTTTTGGAAAGCTCACACAAATTTTGTCAAGAAGAAACAGACTTAATTTTCTCTGTCTTAAAGTCTTTGAGTCGACACCTCAAGTGTATGAGTCGACACAAAGAGCTTTTGAATACAGTTATTGAAGACCACAAAGAAGTTTCGACACAATCTCAGCAAGTGTCGATCCCTTGAGTTCTTCCCGAGAGCACCAACATCTTCAACTTTCAAATATATGAAGGAAGTGTCGACACCTTGGTATTCCAGTAAGCACCTCTTCTCCTAGAATGAAGATACATGAAGAAAATGTCGACTCCTCACTTAATGAGTCGACACCAAGGCTTCACGAAGAAAAAGTGTAGACACCAATGAAAGCAAGTGTCGAGACCTTAGTTGTTCCAGTGAGCTCCATCTTTTTGACTTCTAAAGACTTCAAAGAAGTGTCGAGACCAAAAGACATTTGTGTCGACCCCTCAACTCCAGAAGAAAAAAGTGTCAACATCTCAACCCTTTGTGTCGACACTAGGCGTGGAAATTCAAATCGCTGAAGCTCTCTAACGGCTAGTTTTCAGCATTAAATGCGCCATAAGAAGCTTCCAACGGCTCTTTGCTCCTTTGAAGTATATAAGGAGTAAAGTTTGAAGCTTCAACAACTAAGAAAACATTTGTTGTCCCAATAATCAACCCAAAGCGGGGGTGAATGGGTTGTTTGGCAAACATAGTATCTTTTTTCAAAAACTTCTTTAATTTAACAGCAATTAAAATAAGTTGAATGAGATTAATAAGTAAAGAGATTAAAGGAATGAGATACAAACATAATTTATAGTGGTTCGGTTTTTCCGACCTAATCCACTCCCCAAGAGCCTTGGGATTTTTGAATCCACTAAAAACCGATTCTTGGATGGGCGAATCGAAG
>JAUTBS010057346.1:0-13570 GCA_032361285.1 Aequorea victoria
CCTAACCGACCAAGCGACACTTGGCCGGGTCAAACGGTACGCAGTGATCCTTTTTGCCAGTATCCAAAGGGGCATACAGCCAGAAGGTTTGCTAACTTTGCCCACATAGCTCTGAGACAAGTTCCTTCTAAAGAACCGCCGAAGTGAAGGTGTTGGAAAGCATTGTCTTATTTTATTTTTCCCTTTCTTCTTTTCTTTTTAAAAGTACCCAATGAAAAAGTGAAGTCGGGGGATGAAATACCATGCATCCATGCTAATACTAATGATAAGTTTAAAATAAGAACAGTTCAGAACGTTTTTTCAAGTTTTTGACTCTCTTAAAATATCCACAGCAGAGTCGCCAGCTGTGGCGACCTGCCCTCTCATCGCCCCGCCTCCGGGGGAGAACAGGGTGAGGACGGTTTTTCCACCGAAATGCGCGTCATATGGTGGGTCTGAGGACCGCGTGAGTTTTTCAGAATCGCCACTTGGTTTTAGGAAAACTAAAAAGGGACCGTTTTTAAGATAAACCAGCCCGTCATAACTAGAGATCTTGGTTCGGAAGCCGGGGTACGAAAGGGGAAGGTATTAGGAACCCCTCTCGCCCAATCCGAGGATTGGCCTCTACCTAACCGTTCTGTCCTATTTTTGTTTTAAATTTATCAAAAGTAACACATACAGAAAGTGGATTAAAGAGAGAACATGGAAAAGAAAACAAGGAAACAAAACCTAACCTAAAACTAAGACTTTCTATGCATACTTACACTTTAGGCATGTCAAGAGGGAGATGGCAGCATAACAGCGCATTTGATGCATAAAAGAGGCATGCTGTTTGAAAGTAGGAAATATGCAATTTGTGAAGAGAAAGAAAGGTCAAATTTAGGATTCGACTAAAAGACTATAGAGAAAAGAAAATTAAGTTATCATGCAGTTCTATAAAAAGAAACTAACACGTAGGCTAACACATAGGGGAATGGAGAGAACCTAGCATGCGATTCTAAAAGATAAAAAGAAATAAAGGAAATGTCTAAAAGAAAAACATGCTTGGACTGTTATTTTAAAAGACAGAATAAACTAGGGAAAAGAGGTATTCACAAGGATTCTAAAATTAAAATAAGACATTTATTAAAAGAAGGTGAAAAACCCGGGAGAAATAGACCAACGGCCTCTTCCTCCATTTTTGTTTAAAAGGGCAGAGGTTTTGGAGTCTATCTATGAATTGAAAAAGGTTGGGGACTTACCGTATATCCCATGAGCTGGTAGAGTTCTGAGCACTGCCTGTGGCTTCCGGGGTCCTTCCAAGTGATCTTCCGGCTCTCCGAGTACTTCCTCGAACTAAGCTTCGATCAGCTCCTGCAGCCTTTCCTCACGTACTGCACGTCTTCAAGAAGTCCTCCGCACAATCTTCTGAACCTTCAGGGCCTTCCAAGTGTGGTGAAGACAAGAGTTTGGGTAGGTTTGGCTTTATATGGGTTTTCTCGAGTTTTTCTAGAAAATTGGAGAGATTACTGACCTTGGAGAGGGTTTCAGATTGTTGGGATTTTGAAAGTTTCTTCGGGGTGGGTTTTTGAAGAAAATATCGAAGGGATTCGGGCTTTTTTCAAGGGGTTGAGAGATTTTTTGAGTGGTAAGAGATACGTCGGAGGGTGGTGGATTATCTGATGAGTGGTCAGATATCAAATAGTGAGGGGGGTCTATTTATAGAAAAATTTGAGAGGGAGAAAACTTGGAGCCAAAGTTTCCTCCAAGGTGGCGTGCGCATGGTGGGAAGAGGCGTGCCCATGGTGGGAGGTTGCGTACGCATGGTCATAGGTTGGTTTGGGGTTGGTTTTGTAGTCCTGAGGTGGTTTGGGTCATTGGGTAAAATTGACATGGCGTGCGCATGCAATGGAGTGTTTTGAAGGTGCGTGGGATCTTTTGAGGGATGGTGCGTGCGCATGGTGAGGTTGCGCACGCATGGTTGGTGCTTAGGGGAATTTTTGGTATTTTCTATGGTGTTTTAGCTTGTCTCGGGGTGTTTGAGGTTTACACTTGGAAGTACCTTCGGACTTTCGGATACACGTAGAAGCTCCTTTGGATGTGACTAATGCACTTTTCATCATTGGAAGGCTACAGGAACCGGCCGATGTTCGGTTTAATCAAAAATGGGGTGTCTATAGTTCCCAAACAAGGCACAAGCTCAGAAGAAAAACATGAAGTTTTCAAAAGAAACTCTGTGTTTGAGTCGACCCAAAGACTACCATGAGTCGACCCAAATGGACAAGCTCTTGGTATATTGTTTAGCAGGCGACCATGAGTCGACCCAAAAGTATTGGTGAGTTGACCCAAATCACTCAGCTCTCAGGACTTTCCTCTGCAGTGACCATAAATCGACCCAAATCAAGAGTGAGTTGACCCAAGACAAGCACCAGCTGACCCAAGGCAGGGGTGAGCTGACACAACAAGGCATCAGTCGACCAAGGCAATCATGAGTCGACCCAGACCTCACATGAGTCGACCCTACTGAAGGCCTGAGAAAGAAACCAACACTTCATTATTATGAGTCGACACAACTTTACCATGAGTTGACCCACAACAAAGCTTCTGAAGTCTAAGGAATATGAGTCGACACAACTTCACCATGAGTCAACCCACAGCAAAGCTTCCGAAGTCTAAGGAACATGAGTCGACACAACCTCATCTTGAGTCAACCCACAGTCGAAGAGTTCCAAGTCTAAGGAAATTAAGTCGACCCAACTCCAATTGAGTCGACCCAAGGGCACGATTTCAGCAAATCACACAGCGCGAATCCCGCGAAGATCAGTTGTGATTATAGCATGATTTAAGGAACCTTTTTGAATTAAAACAACTTGATACATATCATTTTTAATTATGGATACGATCCCAAGACATTTCAAAATCAGATCACCAAGAATCATTGCACAAATCAAGGAAAACACTGTTGTAAAATCTTGGGGATTTGATTCGAAGACCAACTGTGATTTACAGTGCGATTTCAGAAGAAATTTTGAATTGCAACGGCTACTCTGAGGATTGAATTTAAATATGGAGATGATTTCAAATCATATTAGACCAACATAAATCATTACTTGATTTAAGGAAGATTAAATTGTGATATTCAGAATTTCAAAAGAGGCTTTTGACTGCAATGAATATTTTATTGAAGCTATTTAAAGAGCAACAGATCATTCAGAAGTAGAGAGACTTACACAGCAGAAACAAAAAAAACATACTCTCACTCTCATATACTCATACACTGATACGAAGAGAATCTAAGAGAAATCAGTCACACAACATCAAGATCGTGAGAATATTATTATGCCACTTCCAAAGAAAGTCATATCAGCCTACTGTTTATTATTCTGATTATTGGTTTTTCATTTGAGAGCTTACTGTAAACATCTACACTATTGAGAGAGTTCTTTGATTGATGTTCTAACATCAAACCATTACAACAACTCTGTAGAAGTAAGGGTGAGTCACATGTTACTTGTCTTTGTGTGTGGTATAGCACACAAAGGAAAAGATCACAAGTGCTAGAAGCTTGGAAGCTTCAGAACGCAGCTGTGTGCATCATTATAAGAAAGGTTTGAAGCACATTCGTAATTGCTTATCCATAGTAGAGAAATTCTTAAGAGGAGCTTAAGGAGTTGATGTAGGTTGTGATAGCCGAACCACTATAAATCTACGGTGTCATTCTCTCTCTAACTTTTTATTTCCATTCTCTTGCTTGTGTATATCTGCATATATTATTTTTTTATTATTAGTTGTTTTAAATAATTTTTAAAACACACGTGACCTTTAAAAGACCCTATTCACCCCCTCTAGGGTCATCCTTTATTTAATATTTTGTTCTCGTGTCCGCTAGCCGAGAAAGCGGTGGCGGTCGTAGCTTCTATAGCTACGGCCGCCTGTTCATGCATAAGGAGACATGGTCGTATACTTTGTAGTTGCAATCATGACTTCTGTACATACTCGGTACATTTTTCCTTTTGCACGTTTACCCTCTGTCCATGTTTGTATTTGTTTCTTTATGTCGTCTTTTTAGTTAGTTGCAAGTTCCAGTGTCTTTTACATTCACAATAGAGTAACTGAAATTGAGTAAGAGTTGCAGTCGTTACTATATAAGTGATGGCCATAACTTTAACTAAACTCCAGTGGCGGTCGTTATTTTTAGTTGCGGTCGTTGGTTTAGTCTCATATAAATTACGGCTGCTTATTTATACTTGAGGCCGTGACTCTTTTTTTAGAGGCCGTTCGTCCTTTAGCTAGGTAGTGACATATTTTCTTCTATTTTGGGTATTGCGTGTTGGTTTTCTTACAGTCTTCTTATCATTTCTTATATTCTGTCATCACTTAAACATGGATTATTAATCAGAGTATATTTAATAAGACCAATCGAATATGAAAGTACTTTTAAAATCTTAATTTTATCTTGTGAGTAGAGGCCAACTGTTCGGTTGGGAGAAAGAGGGTGTCTAGCACCTTCCTCTTTTGTACCTTAGCTTAAGGACCTTGAAATCTCAAAACCTTTTTCTAGGGTTTCTCGGTACCCTTTAAAAAAGTTGGGTGGGGACTCATTGTCTTTCAGTTCGTAGGTATTTCGGGTTTATTTTTATTAAAAATCTTTTTTTTTGGTAAAAAAAATCTAGAAAATGACATACCTACAACAGTATAACTGCATTTTTAGATATTTTAATTGAATGTTTAATTTGAAATTAATAGTATAATGACGTAATTTGAAAACTAAGGCTAATTCATATTACAATGGATAGAACTACTGCGTAATTGCAAACATGGATATGAAAAGCAGTAAATCTACTGAAATTTACGAAAATATTACAGAATTCAGAAGACGTTCTGTATTTTTTTGCAGAATTTGTTTATCGCAAAGGGGTAAGAGAATTCAGCGTCGGCTTGCTTGTAGGGCTTCCGCACTCAAGGGAGCCTCGAGGTGATTTCTCAAAGAGATTTTGAAAGAGGTTAAAGGGGAGCCAAGTTAAAGGCTTTGAGGGATGCCTAAATGAAGAGGTGGAGGCTGTTATTTATAGGCAGCACCTTGCCCATTGTTGTGGCACAGCTATGTTGTAGGGATGCCCTGGCTAGTTTGAAGCCAACACGTGGACAGTAGGCTAGAGTAGGGGCCCGTGGCCCATTCTGGGGCCACATGAACCCTAGGTCTTATGACACAACTGTCATATGAAACCTCCTGTAAAATTGGTGTGCCACAGGATGCTCTCTGAGGCCTTGATGTGTTAGAGCCTTTTTTATGTTTAAGAAAGTTGATTTTGACCTTCAGCTATTTTTCCGTCCAATCTTTAGAGTAGAAATTGATTTAGAGAGTGTTTTTCAGAGATTTGAACCTTTTGAGATAGACTAATGAAGTCAAAATATGATCCTTACTTCTTGGGTGCCTTGAAAACTATCTGAGTTTGATTTTGAGAAGGATTATTTTGAGTTGGTGATCAATGAGTAAATGAACTCGGATTTGACTGAAACTTTATTGGAATGATTTGTTGATCAATCAAATAATTACCAACGGCTTAGATCGCTAAATTGGGGCTTGGGTGAGGTAGAACTTGATACCAGCTTTTGGAATCATTGGATATATTATGGGGCTCAGATGTCATTAGATCTTGATGAATTTTGGCTGAGAGGCTACTGATAACCTATAGATGATCTTTTGATGAAAATATGCCATTTGATAGGTGCAAACATCATACGATTGGAAAGACAACTCCAATCGTCATTAATAACGATCAGATGTGATGAGTTGATTGCTAAAACGACCTTAAGAGATAATGAAAGAGCGATCTAATGGTTGAAATCACCTTACGAGATGATGGTAGGTTTGAGGGTCATTTTTCTTGATGATCAACGATTGGATTTACCTTGAGAGGTGATAAAAAGTACGAGGATCATTGTTCTTGACAATCCGACGGCTAGATTCACCTTGCGAGGTAATAGAGAGTGTAAGGATCATCGTTCTTGACGATCCAATGGTTGAATTCACCTTGAGATGTGATAGAGAGCGCAAGAATTATCATTATTGATGATCCAACGGTTGAATTCACCTTGAGAGATGATGGAGAGCATAAGAATCATTGTTCTTGATGATCTAATGGTTAAATTGATCTTGAGAGGTGATAGAGAGCTAGAGGATCGTCGTTCTTAATGAACCAATGGTTGAATTCACTTTGAGAGGTGATAGAGAGCGCAAGGATAGTCGTTCTTAACGATCTAATGGTTATATTCACATTGAGAGGTAATAGAGAGCTGGAGGATTGTCGTTCTTGACGATCTAAAGATTGAATTCACATTGAGAGGTGATAGAAAGAGTGAGAATCATTATTCTTGATGATCTAATGGTTGAGTTCACCTTGAGGAGTGATAGAAAGTTAGAGAATTATCGTTCTTGGCGTTTCAATTGTTGAATTTATCTTGAGAGTTGATAGAGAGTTGTCTCAGGTTTATCGAGATTTCTTTCATGTTTGTTGAATTTTGAGATTATTGGATTAATTTTGAGATTTTTTGAGAACTTCTATTTTGAAAGACTTGTGATTTTGATAGTGTTCTTGATTCTTTAAAAAAATGAGGTGATACTCCAAAATAGGGTGTCAACAGTTGCCCTTCTTTGTTTACTTTAACTTTAGATGAAGTGAACAAAGATAAAAAGATAAAATATTTTGGTACCGTTGTGAGCGGGCCGAAAAAGAGCGAATAAAAATCCGGGGGGACATCTTCTTTTTCTTATTGAAATCGATACATGAGGATACAGTTCATGCGGGCTAACTCTCACCAAATCCTTTGAACCCGATGTATACCTACTCGAACCATTAGTTAATGATCTACTAGTTCTTATTCATTGCTACGAGTCAATAGATTCATAGAATTCGAATGGTAATTTTTTATTTTCCCACATAACTACATATCAAAATCATAAGTTCTTTTTGAAACATGAGTTGACACTTGGTTTTAAGGTTCAAGAACTGTATCATCGAATAACTTCATTTAGATAAATTATAACCCTTTCATTATCAAAAAACTCGGCTCGGGGGCTAAGATACCAAGTGAGAATGACTTAGGCACCCACCTTACCAGACAATTACGTCGACCTCTACTCATTAATCATAGGTATATAATTAAGTCCATTTAGACCAAAATGCATGAATGTCAATTTATTAAAATTAAAAATGGCGTAGATTAGGTGATTCCAGATTGGGATATAAATGGTTATAGAAATAGCTTATCCGTGCGAGAGACATCCTAACAATTTGTTTATCATGAAAAAGAAAATCAAATAATTCCTAAGGCTTAAGTGTGACCAAATGATCCCCTCTAAGATTTTTTTTATAAAAAAATATGAAAAGAAAAAATAATTTTTAAATCTTTTAAAGTTTGGAAAAAGATCTTCACATTACCTTCTGGGAAAATCCCTAAAAATAAGAAATGGATCGATTAAAAAGGAAAAATCTTAGAAATTTGGAAAGGTCAATGACCCAGCTCTCTATTTTAGGTTCTTGTTATCTTTTACAAAAAGAAAAGAAAAGATTTTTGTAGAGAAAAAAATATTTTCTTTTGAAAAAAGAAAACATTATCTTTTAAAAAGGAAAATATTATCTTTTTAAAAAAATGAGAATATTATCTTTTGAAAAAATTAAACATTATCTTTTGAAAAATGAAAGAAAAAATTTATGTGATAAAATAAATAAATAAATAAATAACCCTATTTAGAGAAAATCACTTATTCGATTCATTATGAAAAATTGATTTAGTGATCCATGAAAAAGAAAAGATGATTTTTTTTTTTTGACAAAAGAACTACGGTCTTGAGGATTTTTGGATCCATGCACATTCTAGAAAAAAATCATTGTCATCTTGCCATTTAAACAGATTAAAGCTTCAAACATGATATTGGCGGATCGAGAACAAGCAATCATTACAACAAAAACAAAAAAAAATTACAAGAAAAAAAGAAATAAAAGAAATAAAGCACAATATGAACGTTTTAAATTCTTAAACGTATTTTATGGATTGTCACTCGCAACTATACTATTAAATTACATAAGTCCCAAAATAAAGAACCAAATCAAATACAATAACGACGGTCGACGATCCATTGAATATTATTCAAGTTTTAAAACATTCATATCCCCTACGACGTAAAAAATAACAACGACAGAACAAAAAGAGATAAAACTAACGAATAAAAAAGAAAATATGAATGAAAATAAATATGGACGATCTGTTCGATTCTGGATCTGTTACACCTACTCCCCTGAGGATATTTTACCTGCTCAAAGTGGTACGAAACGAACTCACCTGATCAGAAACCTAACAATAATACTAAGGATGCACTCCGCATCACTATAATCCATTCATAATATTCTCAACATTGAATAAAAGTTACATCAACTACAAACTAATTATACAACTCATACGGGATACACAATTCCCAACATACAAGAATGAGAAGAACGAGAGCCATAACTCTTCTTTCAACAAATTCTTTTTCGATGACCTCTTTCAAGTCTCATACTTACATCTCTCATCTTCCGACTTCAACCATACCATGGTGGACCGACCATCTACCCTGTAACAATATCTGCAATCACAAGTGGTTACAGGAGAGTGAACTTAGCATCATAATAAAAAGTATACAACAATAGTAAATGTTCATGTAGGATTTTTGTACAGAAAATAAAATATTTGTTCTTACAACTCATGCAGAAGAAAATATATTTTAATCATGCGGCTCACTAGCCAAACCTATAAAGTTTATAAAAACTCTTTCTTCTTTCAACATACGGCCCTACGACCCAACTTTAATGATTTTGTAAAGTATTTTTATGTCGGCCCTACAGCCCATTCTTTCAAGTTAGAAAAATAACTTTCATATTTGATACTTGGCCCAACGGCCCAAATTAGCTTTAAATGCTTTCATACCGGTCCTACAGCCCGAATAATCAAGTTTAGAAAATATTAATCAGATTTCTAAACTTACGGATCTCTAGCCCAACTTGCAAGTACTTAGCAACATATAATATTTTTTGTTCACAAGCACACACACACTTACTACGTTCTTCAGTGACCAAGTAGTCGTCTACCTCACGATCAGGAGTTCCAACGATACCGCAACCTCAATCATGACTCACTTAATCAGAGTGGTAGATATGAGGGCCACTCTTTAATCACCAGTGGTAGACCCATAAAGGTCAAAAGCCATAAAGGTCATCATACACCCATAAAGAGATAACATACACCCATAAAGGCCAAAAGCCATAAAGGCTATCATACACCCATAAAGGACAACTCCATGGGCTGGATCTCCGCATAACTTGGCACCTTCCACAAGATATTATATTTTCAGAAAATATCTTTTCATACTCACAAGCAACACATGCTCAAATTCTCTATATTTAAAGAGAAAGATATCTTTCAAATATACGAGCAACACATGCTCATAAATGAATTTAAAATATTTTCACAATATACAAGTTATTATGATATTTTTAGTCACTCTCACCTGGTTGTCGACCCACGCGATGGCTACCTCGTTCATCTCGGAGGCGGCACAACTCCATCCCCAGTAACCCCACCAAATGCCTAGGTTATATAACATACCCAAGCATTGGTATTAATTTATTTCTCATGTGTATTAGTATGAGAAAGTCCTATGTTGTCTAAGTGAACTTAATATCTTAGGTTTGAAACATTCTCCTTCATGGGTTCCTATAACTCAAACCCTTGCCTCCTTGGTCTAAAGGATCAAATAAAATTTTATTAACTTATTAACACTCTTATATGTGTTAATAATCATTTGGAGTTGCTAAGAACTCAAGTTCTTAGGCTTATGTGCTTTACTCCTATTAGATCATCATTTCTCTTAACTTTTCTGAAATTCTAGATTCTGTCACACTTGATGTAAATTCATTTAAAATTGTTAAACCTCTTATAAAGCTTCTAGTAAATTTTCAGAGACTATACTAGGGTGTTATATACATTTTCCATGTAGAATCCCGAGAGTCAACTGTGACCGAAAAGGGTCTAAAAATTCTTGTGGAAGAGTCTGTCCAAAAATGTCCTTGTTTGGGAGAATTTATTTTTCTCAAACTATACCCAACGAAAATGAGGTTTCTAATTTTTGGGTGAAACTAGACCCTTATACTTTTTTTCCATATATATCTCATCTCTAGGGGAGTTTTATGAAATTAATTAAAATTCTTCAAAGTGGTCTATTTTTCTGCAACTCTGACGCAGAAAGTTCAAAAATGGAATAGGAATTCTAAATCATGTTTTTGGGTCAAACCAAAATTCACACATGTTAATAACATGCTAATATAACTCTTTGTGAAACATATTTTTAGTTAGGCCTTGCCTGTCTAGCACGAAAAATCCTTGATAGGGTTTTAAGTCCACTATTTAGTCTATTTTCAAAGGATTTCCTACATCCATCAACTTTCTTCTTTCTTGCACATGCAAGCAAGGATCAAAATCTTAGTATTATCATCTTATATACCATTTTAGTCATTTATCTTTACTTCTTCATATGTCTCATTCTTTATTTCTATTTTTCCCACAACTTAAGAAAGTCCTTCTTTCTTGGTTGTTCTTCTTTTATCTTAGAGAGGGATGAGTTTAAGAAGATGATCATAAGAAAGAAATAGAGTTCTTGAAGATCAGTTACTTCATTGTCTTCCTTGCTCCATGAAATAGGATTTATCTTTTTGGTCTTCTTCATTTTTCCTTCTTCCTTTTCTTCTTTCTTTCTTTCTTTCCTTCCTTCTTCTTTCTTCTTCTTCTTCTTCTTCTTCTTCTTCTTCTTCTTCTTCCCACCATGGACACCAAATTTTAGAGAGAGAAGGAGGGGTAAACAAATGCATTTTTGTATTGGAAAAAGCCTCATATTTATAGGCAAATGCTTGGTGGTGAAATTACCATTCTACCTCTCATTTAGTTCCAACTTAATTCTCAATTGAATTCTTGTTCTCATAGTTTGATTGAGTCCTAGCCAAATCTTGGGCTTCAAGATAGCTAATACCATGGTTGGAATCATTGATTCATTTTTCCTAAGTCTTAAGGCCTTGTTTGGCTTAATAGAAAATAAGTTCCCTAAATTTAGGGGTACTTGACAAGACTTTTGATTTTTCTTTTATTTTTATTTCAATTATATACCATCATGCTTCTCTCATCAAGTCCTCTTCAATGTACAATTTCACTATTCAATAAAGACTTGGGGGGCTTTGATGATGTAGGAAAATCACTTCTTGAAGCAGTCACCATTCTTTCCCATCTTTTCTTCATTTTCTTTTCTTTTTCTTTTTCTCAAATCAAAAAATTAGTCACATTGTAACGCCCCGAAAATTCAGTTCGTTAAGAGACATGCATATAGTAATTAGGATTATTCTAATAACAAACATTTTACACCATTTGTTATCTAACATATGATAATAATAATTTACATTCTTACGCACTGCATGCCATGTTTTAATATTACAAGCCAACAAAAATAATTTATAGAAAATTACAAAAATAATTAAAAGTCTTCAATATTTGTTCATCTAGTTGAGCCTCAACGTATTCCTCGTTTTTCTCATTCGGTACCGGCTCTTCTTCAAATCCTGGCATAAACGCCATGAGCTGCGAAGCCGATAAAGAATCTCCCAAACCTAATATTTCTAACACTTAAGTACATACAACAGAATATAATAAAACATGATATGAAAAAATGCTGTAAACCCTGAATCACGACCAGGACTCCTTTACGCCGAAAGGATCTGATAAACACAATAACCCAAACCTGAACACTTGAACTTGTAGCAATTTAGGATGGGGACAATCGGATACAATTTCCCATTAGCGGTCACCATGCTCATAGTGGGTTATATACCCACCGTTTATGCGAGTCTCCCGAATTGAACCGATCTGAAAGGCCCAGGCCTGGAGACAGTCGGATACGGTCCCCCATTGGTGGTCACCATGACTCATAGTGGACTACATACCCACCGTTCATGCGAGTCCCTCGGATTGAACCGATCTGACCAAATCTGCGTTAAATTCATAAGTTCGACGCGGTGCACCAACAAACTCTAAACCCATCAATGATTATAACATGGAAGGGAAACCAACCTCTCCATCACAAAATCAACACCCAAGTCACATCCACGTGAAATTTTCAACAACAACACAATAACCAATGAGAAATAATCTAGCCGAGTTAGACACAAGGTGAACACCCAACCTAAGACTCAGTCCATGTATGAGAGATGCTGTAACATAAATTGAGACCAAATAACATTCATTCCAGTTATAAACATGCATTTAAACTCATAGATGATAATTAAAGAAGAAACAAACAAGACTTAGTGTAAAAAGAACATTTAATACTTAAATTCTCCAAAACAGAGCACATTCCAGAATCTGCCATAGTAGTTCTAAAATACTTTAAAAATATCAAACATTACTGAAACATTATACAAATATACAGAGAGCTAAATAAAGGTGTTATCTACAGTTTTTATGAAGGGACCAAACATTGGTTGTACACGGAAGGGGGTCCAACAAATACTACAACAAAATATGTCGGAATAAGAGACTATTTGGAAAAAATGGTATATCTCAAAATCTACTCAATGAAATTGACTTCTGTAAATTGGGGATAAAACTATACCCATGTATCTATCTCTGGATATGTGGATGATCATAAGGGGATGTTTGTGGATCAAGATATAAGGGTTCAAAGTGGCTCTGTTTTCTGCCTCTCTGTCACAGAAATTTATAAATTAGCAAAGGGGTTCAAAAATATATTTTGGGGCCTAACCAAACATCAGACATGCTCACGAAATCCTAAATAACCTCTGTTATAAACAGGTTTTCATTTAGACTTCATTTTCTTACCACAAAAAAATCAAGGAATGGCCAAAAAACTACACTGTTTTGACTCTTTCTTTGCAAAAACAAACATCCAACAATCATTCTCATTTCAACTCATTAAAAGCATGTCCAGACACAACATAACATCATAATCTATTCAAAAAAATATTATTATTAATTATTTCATAGATTATTTGTTCTTCATTTATGGTTCATTTCAAACTTCTTTAGAACCTAGGTTTCAACTCATTTCTTTGGTTCCATGGCATATGTTCATCTTTCTTCGTTTTTGTCCACCATCTTTTATCTTAGAGAGGATTAGATATAAGAATATGATATTAGGGAGATAGATGAGGGATTTTAGAAGATTCTTACCTGGTGTTTCTTGGTTTAAGGTATGGATTTAGCTTTAGCGGAAAACCCATTTTCCTCCTTCTTCTTTCTTCTCCTTCTTCTTTTTCTTCTTCTTTTTCTCCTTCCTTCTCCCTTGGAGTTGCCGAGTTCTAGGAGGTCTAGAGAGAGAGTGGAATTGTGGGAAAAGAAAATAGGAAGAAGGTTTGGGAAATGCTTGGTATTTATAGGCACAAATTTCTAATTTTTTTTGGAATTAAATTAATTCCTTTAATTAGTTTTGTTAGTTCACTATTGATGACTTAGTTTGGCTAGAAATTTCATCCAAGAAGTACCCCCAAATAGTTGATGGGAATGAGGGCTCATG
>JAUTBS010057457.1:0-13569 GCA_032361285.1 Aequorea victoria
ATATTTTAGAACTTAGATCGACTCACGAGGACCGTGGGTCGACTCATGGCCACGCCTGAGAGATTTTCAGAGAACAAACACATTTAGGTCGACTCAATGTAGGTGTGGGTCGAATCAAGGCTACGCCTATTAAAGATCTAGAGGGAGTCACACTTTGGATCGACTCACAGGAGGGTTGGGTCGACTCACCGGTACACCTGATAAAATATACTGAGGCGTTTTGTGTTTGGGTCGACTCATATGATGGTGTGGGTCGACTTAAAATACTCTGTTTTAATTTTTGATGTTTAGGTTCTGTTTGGGAAAACATTTGAATACTTGTTTTAATACTTGAAATCACTTAAATCAATTTCAAATGCAAAGTTAACCCCTATAATGGGTGTTAACCTATTAGATAAGAATTTAAGCATAATTTGACGATTAAGTGAAATATGTAAAACTTGAATATGATCAATAATTGTGATTATTATGAATACGATCAATTTAGCTTTTGTTAACATATTGCTTTGAAATCATTTAAAACATATGTATAAAACTTAGGGTTTATTTAAAACATTCCTTTTTATCTTTCTAAAAGCTTTGTTTGTGATCATTAAAATCAATAACTTGATTCGTTAAACCTTGGGACTAACAGTGTTGTCGACAGACTCACCACAAGAAGATCTGAGAAATAGCAGGGCAAGAAGCCCATATACTATACTTTAAGGCGACTGGGGGACGTGGACGATCTCGATAAAGAAGCCACGTTTAACGCCATGCGAGGAGAGATCGCATAGTTAAGGGCAACCCTAAAGGCAAGAAGTCAGGAAAAAGATCTCAGAGGAATGGGAGTGACGAACAAGCGTAGTTTGGGATCGCACAGGAAGGAACCACCTCCCCCTACGAGAAGGAGCATCACTCCAGCTCTGGAGGAGGCGGGTGACGCAGGGAAAGGAGGTGTGCGGGCGTCTTAAACTCGTACACGGAGTAGCGAAGGAAGCACCTATATCCCTCCAGTCCAAAGCACCGACCATTGGAATACCAACTAGAGGAGTGATATATGTTCATCTCAATATAGCCCCGATCTAAGGGATATTATCACGAGAAGGAGAGGGATGGAAAGATCACCAAGCAACTCCCAGAGACGGGGTGGTAGAGAAGAAGGGGCAGAGCGCATAGTCGTTACTCTATGGCGCTGAGATGTCCGACACCGAAGCCAAATGACCAGAGAATAGAGCCGAGTGCACAGATCCCACGGCCCAACAACACGACCCTTGTGTTGAGCTCCCCAATGGTAACACCAAGCCCCTTCAAGGGTAAATTCCTAACCACATCCTTCTCTGGCAGGATCAAGTCCCTTGTGCTGCTGAAAGGCTTCTTCCTCCCCAAATTTACTTCTTATGATATAAGGATGGACCCAAACTCCCACATTAGCCACTATAAACAGATGATGATGCTATGGAGTGGGAACGACTCACTGATGTGCAGGTTTTTCCCTTTCATCCTTGGGGAAACTAGACTAAAATGGTTTGACAGGCACCCAACGTCATCTATTGACAGATGGGGTAAGCTAGCCGCAGCCTTTGAAGCCCGCTTCATCATATGTATAAAGATCCCAAAGGTTATCGACGCAGTACTGTCCCTGAGAAGAGGGAAGAAGGAGTGCACCTATGCAGGATAGTACTGAGAGACCTACAATGATATCGACCATTACAGTGAGGAGTTGGCAATGGCGTCGTCCAAACTTGGTCTACCACGCGGGAATGAGTTAAGAGGTGATTTAATAATGTAGCAACCTCAGAAGATCAAAGACTTAATGTGGAAAATAGAGCAATACATCTGGAAAGAGAAGGATGGTGGCGCAGTACGCCCTAGAACATCAAACATTAGGGGAACAGAAAGCCTTTCAAAGAAGCTTAAAAGAGACTTCGATTGAATAGATCGTTTCGATCAAGGCAGGCAAGACAGGACCTACAACGACACTCAGATCACGATCAATACAATTTTCAAAGAGCTGATCTACCAAATTCACCCTCGCATAAGGTACAAGCCGTACTTTATGTGGCCTCCCAAAATTTCAGATGCAGTTGTCTAAGCCACCGTTAGGGACGGGTTTTGATGGAGGTGCTCCTACCACAAAGAGGTGACCACAAGATAGAAGACTGCAACTCTTTTAAAATACACCTAGAAGACCTAGTGCGGCAAGGGCACCTAAAGGAATTCACGAATGAACAAACAAATTAAGGGTCGAACCAGAGAAGGGACCCACAATAGGATAGAAGAGCAGTCCCTCTAGTCGAATAGGATAGAGGAGAAATAACTGTTATCCACGGCCTGATGGATCATAGTGAGAGGAACTGTCTGAGGGGCCGAATGTAGAAGGTGTGGCATCAACAGACAGTAATGTAGGTGCAATTGGGTAAAAGACCAAGATCGGACCGTAAGGGCACCGAGATCTCATTTACCAAAGAAGATTCAAAATGGGTTCAGCACCCTCACAACGATGCATTGGTAGTAACCTTGAACTTGTCCGGGTTCAATGAGAAGAGGATCCTGGTGGATCAGGGAAATTCAGCCGAGGTCATATACTATGACCTATTCAAGAAGCTCAGCCTCGGCAAGAAGAATCTTCCTCCATCGCTCACTCTGCTAGTGGGGTTCAATTCACAACCAGTTTAGCCCCTATAAAGGGTCATATTGCCTGTCCGAGCCGGCTCCGTTATCATTGAGACCGACTTCCTAGTGGTGGACGCTCTCTCGGCACACAACGCCATTGTCAGTAGGTCTTGGTTGCACAAACGCAAAGCTGTTTCGTCCACCTACCATCAAATGATGAAGTTTCCCACTGAAGAGGGAATCGAAGTAATTTATGGTGACCAAGTCGCCTCAAATGAATGATTTGTGGTTGTGCTCAAGTTAAAGTGGACCACGGGGCTAGTGTAGCTGGTGGAGGTCCCTGATCAGCCCGTCATGAAAGATGTGGGTGCCAAGGCATTAGGGAAAACCATAGAAGATCTCCTAATAGTCCCTATCGATGATGCCGACCCCGAGAAGTGTTTCTTGTTGGGATCGACTTTAGCTGAGGAAGAGAGGGTCGAGATGATAACCCTTTTGAAGGACAACATCAAAGTCATAGCCTGGACGCCTTACGAAATACTGGGAGTCGACCACGCCTTCATCTGCCATTGGCTAAACATCAACCCAACCTTCAGACCTATAAAACAAAAGAGCTGAAGGTCGTCCCCGCAGCTTGTAGAAGTCGTGCCCGAGAAGTCACAAAAATCGTAAAGGTTGAAGCCATCAGGGAATTCAATTACCCTGACTGGCGGTCAAACACTGTAGTAGTAAAGAAGAAGACCAAGAAATGACAAGTGTGCATGGGCATCACCAGTCTGAACAAAGCCTGCCCGAAGGACAGTTTTCCCCTTCCAAAACCGATCAGCTCGTCGACTCAACAGTCGGGCACACGCGGATGAGCTTTTTAAATGCCTATCGCGGCTACCATCAGATCGCAATGTTCGGTCCGACCAAGAGAAAACAACATTTATCACCTTGTAGGGAACCTACTGCTATAAATTCATGCCTTTCAGCCTGAAAAATGCGGGGGCCACCTATCAGAGGATGGTGACCAGAATGTTCGGCGGGATGCTAGGCCGCACGATGGAGGCCTACATTGATGACTTGGTGGTGAATTTCAAGCGGAAGTAAAACCATTTAGCTTACTTGCAAGAAATGCTTAACACCTTGAAACACCACAAGCTCAAATTGAACGCATCAAAATGCACATTTGGCATTGGTTCTGGCAAATCCCTCAGCTTTCTCGTAACACACAGAGGTAGTAAGGAAAACCAAGACCAAATCCAGGCAATCCAAGCTGTACAAAAGCCTAGTTTGGCCAAGGATGTTCAGAAGCTGACGGGGATGGCCGCAGCCCTGTACAAATTCATTAGTCGCTCCTCGGATAAATGTTGTCCCTTCTTCCAAGCCCTGAAGCGCAACCCTACATTCTAGTGGATGAAAGAAACTGATAGAGCCTTAGAGGAGCTTAAGAAATACCTGGCCAAACCACCCCTCCTATCCAACCCAGTTGCAAGAGAATTGTTATACCTCTACTTAGCCATATCACAACATGCAGTCAGTGGGGTAGGGGGGTACTAGTTAGAGAGGATGATCGACAACATCAGCCGGTTTATTATGTAGGCAAGACTTTTTCCAATGCCATAATAAGATGCTTGTCGTTGGAGAAGCTGGCTTATGCCCTAGTCGTGGCTTTGAGGAAGTTGATTCATTATTTCAAAACCCATCCCATCATGGTGCTCACCGAATATCCTCTGAAGGCATTACTCATCAAGGCCGACCTCAGGAGAAAAATCTCTAGATGGTCCGTAGAGCTCGAAGAGAACCACATCAACTATGAACCAAGAACGACCATCAAAGCACAAGTCCTCGCCGACTTTATCGTAAAATTCACCCCACCAGACCTTGTTAGCACGCCAGGTGGAAACCCCCCTGAGGCATGGAAACCACCCTTTGTAAAAGCCTGGAAACTCCAAGTGGATAGTGCGTCGAACAACCGAGGCACGAGAGATGAATTATATTGACTTCACCAGAAAGGATTGCAATCAAGCAATCGTTGAAGCTCGACTTCCACGGTTTGAACAACAAGATCAAGAATGAAGCCCTCTTAGCTAGTTTCCGAGTGGTAAGGAAGCTCCATATGACTAAACTCGAGGCGTACAATGACTCTCAACTGGTGGTAAACCAACTCACGGGCATGTACGAATCCCGAGATGACAGAATGGTTAAGTATTTGGAAAAAGTGAGAGAAGAAATCAAAAAGTTTAAAGCCTTCAAACTAGAGTAGGTTGGACAAGAACTGAACAGCCACGCCAATGCCCTCGCTTCCCTAGCCTCGACGACGGTCTCCGGCGGTAGAAGAATAATCACTATGGAAATTGTGCCAAGGTCCAGCATTGAGGCAGAGGCCTTCCCGAAAGAGGTCCTCCTGGCGAACCCATTGTCGAGCTGGATGGACCCTATCGTGGCTTTTCTCAAGTTAAAGCACCTCCCAACTAATAGAAGAGAGGCACACAAGATTCGGCTTAAGGCGGCTCGCTTTTGGTTATCCCCTAACAAGAAATTGTACAGAAGATCATTCACCAGACCATGCCTCCTCTGCATGCACCCAAGTATGGTGGAGGACCTTATATTTGAAATTCATGAAGGCATATGTGGTATCCACACAGGGGGCAGGTTCTTAGCACACAAAGCAATAATAGAAGGATGTACATGCAATATGTCTGGAAGGATGTCCAACAATATGTTTGGAACTCTGAGAAATGCCAAAAGTTTGTCTCTTTGATCCACCGACCAACCGGCGAGCTCTCGCATCTCACTAGCCCGTGGCCCTTGGAGGCCGAACCTCTTACCAATATAAAGGAGGCCGATGTAAGGAAGTTTGTGTGGAGGAATATCATCACAAGTTTCGGAGTCCCAAGGGCTCTCATCGGACAACGACACCCAATTTGACGGAAGAATATTTTGTACCTTTGTGGCCGAATTAGGAATCAGCTTCTACAACTCAACACCAGCCTACCCTCAATGCAATGGACAAATGGAAGCATCTAACAAGACAATACTCGATGACATAAATAAGAGACTCGAGAAAGAAAAGGGAGAATGGGGGGACAAGCTTCCTAATGTCCTTTGGGCCCACGGAACGACACCATGATGATCAACGAGCGAAACTTTGTACTCCATGACGTACGAAACCGAGGTGGTAATTCCTCTAGAAATTAGCCTCCCCATAATGAGAACTGATCTTTTTACTTCGGAAAGCAATGAAGAGATATTAGCATGAGACTTGGACTTGGCTGAGGAACAAAGGGAGACTGCCCTCCTCAAAATCCAAGCCTACCAATAAGAAATGGCCAGAGAGCACAACAAGAAGGTCAGACCACGAGACTTCTCTCCAGAAGGCCTGGTGCTCTAGAAGGTTATGGGTAACATAAAAGTACCCTTAGAGGGCAAGCTCGACGCAAATTGCGAAGGGCCTTACAAAATTCGGGCGATTACAGGAGCTGGAGCATATAAGCTTGAAGATGCTAGAGGAAAAGAGGTCCCAAGGCTGTGGAACAGGGTCAATCTGCGATTTTACGTTCATTGAAAAAGTTATGTAATCCCTTTCAGCCGTGCCATGTAACTGATGAAGAAACCTTATCAATAAAAGTACTTTCAAACTCCTACATTGATGATGCATAGCTTGAATACCCCCATCTAACAGGAATTCGAACAATTCATGGGTTCTAATAACCCAACAGCTAGCTCGAACAGCTCGGCCTAGCAGGAATTCAAATAATTCCTAGGTTCAAATAACCCAACAACAAGCTTCAACAGCTTAGCCTAGCAGAAATTTGAACAATTCTTGGGTTGGAATGACCCAACAACCAGCTCGAACAACTCAGACAAGCAGGAATTAAAATAATTCCTGGGTTCGAATAACCCCACAGTCAACTCGAACAGCTTAGCCTAGCAGAGAATTGATCCAAATGGGGGCAACAAAACTTTTTCCCGCTGAGATGCACTAACATCGGCTATTTAGAAAAAAACACTTAAAAAAATTCGGGAGAGGTGAAGCTCAACTAGGCTATAGTCAAAGCTTAGCTCGATCTCAGTGCATGCCTGACTGGGCTAGAGCGATGGGTACTACCTTGGCTTATATAATAGAGTTCGACTAAACTCGCTTCAAAAGGGGTAGCTCGGCTATCTCCAACCTTATGACCGAAGTATGTTGTCCTTGGCTCGAGAGGGTTAAACTGTCACACCCCAACTCGGGAGCATGATCGGTCGTGGACCACGGGCCTCGGTCCAATGAACCACGAAAGCCTTTAATGAATAAAACAAGTAACAATATGCTCAAAGATCCAAAAATGCGAGGGTTTGATAACTAAAAATCATAATATCAATTGTGGGTCACAAATAGCCCACTAAGGAAAAATCCAACATGTTGTCCAAATGGCAGCTCATAACAAGATGATACTGTCTCAACAATGTAAAAATCAAATGAATCTTCTAAGAGGTCATAAATCATGGATCCCATGATGCTACCGAGTCCTTCTACTAGTTTTTCCACTAATTACCTGAAATGTTGGAATACAACGTCAGCTTACAACTGGTGAATGAAAGTCATGTATATTAGAATATCGTTCTAAAACTGAGAATTTAAAATAACTTTATTTGAACATAGTCATGGCATGAGATAAGCAGTATAAACGAAAGGGTGATAGCATAACCCATCTTTTTTTTTTCAAAATATTCACGTTTTATCACATGATCTCGTTATCAAGACGAGAAATCAATATATCAAATTTGGACAGAACAGCTGTCAATATCATAATTTGGACATAATAATATCAATATCATAATGGTATAGCGATATGCCCATCAAATGAGTGGGAATCAACAACAACCACAGGAACAGCCTAGGCATAGCAATAGTAACCAGTGCTGCATAAATAACATCAGGGCATCCATGGCCCATTGGATCCAATATCGAATAAAGAGTCACCACAGGTTAGCGCCTGGATTTTTTTCATAAGACAATCCAGTTTAGGTCACCGGAAACCCCGAACTGTCCCTTAAACCGTTTAGTAACTAGGGTCACCTCAGTCTCCAGGCCTGGTCTATTCCCTAGTTGGCCAGAGTCACCTCCGTAGAGGTCCGTCGCCTAGAATTTCAACACATTCCCAAGAATATCTCATAATCGCACCATGTAAATAGATATCAAAACTTTGTATAACATACAAGGAAAAATATTTGTACCATAATTTTTATAAGAGAATTCTATAACAGTACCATTAAAAGACATTGCAAATATATACATTTTTGAAAAAAATAAAATTGGGTATATGAGAATTTTTTCTTGAAAATAAGTAGCATGACAAATCACTCACCTGAGATCAAAGGAAAGCATAATGTGCAATATCAATGGCAATCTACGGGTCACACGTCACCATAATTTATACAAATATAAGAGACTATCATTAATCATCAATGTTAAACTACACAACATTTAATTATAAAGTAAAACCTCCCCCCGTTTACAAGTCCTGAAGTTTTTTCAGGTTTTAAGCTAAGTATTAAATGATTTAGAGAGTCATTAAACTAGTACCCAAACATGGCCTAAGCTCATGATTGATACAGAAAGGTTTCAGGAAAAACTCAGCATTTTGAGTTGACACAAAAAGGCTATGAGTCGACCCAACAGAGTACATTCTCGATAAAAAGGACTCACAGGCGACCATGAGTCGACCCAAAGGCGGAACTCTTGGCATAAATGCCACACATGTGACCATGAGTCAACCCAAAAGTCTCATGAGTCAACCCAAGTCCTATAGCAGCAACCATGAGTCGACCCAAAATAAGAGTGGATCGACCTAAGCGAAGGTCTGAGAAAGAAATGAGACATTACCATCATGAATCGACCCAAGCTTCAACGTGAGTCGACCCACAGGTGAAAAATTCAAGTTCTAAGAGATTTGAGTCAACTCAACCTCAAGGTGAGTCGATCCAGAGGCGCGAACCAGAGATTTCATAGCGTGAAATCTTAGGATTTTCAGAGATCTTTTCTTTCTTTCTTTCTCATTATTATTATTTATTATTATTTTTATGTTATCTTATACTTGTGTGGATCTTCATACATGAGCGTATCAATATATATAATGTTTATTTATACATAGATCTATCTATTAAGGTATACATATATATATATATATATATATATGTGTGTGTTTATATTATTTTATATATAATAGATATAGATATAGATCTATCTTCTATTCGGTGCCCCTTTATTTTATACATTGTGTATATGTATATGTGCTTATAACAGTTGAGGATTGGACCTTGAACTATTGATTATATATATACGTATGTTTATATATCTGTGAAATAGAGAGTGAGAGAGACGAACCAGAGAACGAAGGAAAAAGACAGCAGATCGGCGATGGTTGTACCGGTGATGGCTGGCGACGCCGGCGACAATAGCAGCGCTAGTGGCGCTGTAACTGAGGGATGGCCGAGAGAGAGAGATCGCAGAGAGAGATAGGCGATCCTAGCATTTGGATCACGTATATAAAGACTTGTAAAAGATCCATTGAATCTCGATCTCGGTTGTTATCAAATCTCACAAATCTCTCTTACAGATCTATCTTCCTATTATTTTAATGCTATCCTGCTGTCACCACCAACTAATATTCTATTACCATGCTCATAGAATTTTTTGTATTTAAATTCTGAACTTATCTCCTCCTTTTATTTTTATTTATTGTTAACATTATTATTCTTCTATTATTATTATTATTATTATAATAATTTCAAAATATTTATTAATTTCATTAAATTCTTCTTTTACTAATTATTTTATAAAATAATTTATTATTAAATTTTTTGGGTTTTACATAAACACTTGATAATGCCGAAGCTTAGCTCGGTTCTATAGGACATAACATTTTTTAGTTCACTCTGGATTTGTCGAATCATAGTTCGGCCAACTTGGTCCAGAAGTGACAGCTCGGCTGACACCCAACTTAAAACCAAGGTATTCTGTCCTCGGCCCTAGAGGGTTAAATACTTGCAAAATATTTGAAGAAAAACTGAGTCGAGATGATGGAAGATTTCAGTTGAAAACAAGTTACCGAGATACTTTGTTCTCGGCGCTAAGAGTAGTCACCAACACTTGTCAAAATTATTTGACTGATACATCGACCAAACACATGAAGACACGGCGAAATGGAGAACAAATGATTTATTTCATTAAATTAAATTATGCCCGGAGGCTACAATTGCAGAGATGACTTTACATGGAAAATAGTAGAGCTCTAAGGAAAGATTAAAAAGAAAAACAAAAGCAGAGGGTCGCGAGTTTACGCTAAGGGATCCTCGGCAGGAGGATTCACGGCTAGTGGAAAGGGCACGGATGGAGGATTTTCAGCTTGCGAAAGGATCGAGTCAGATGGGGGCACGACCTATAGATCGACAACAGCGGTGGTCGGTTCTCCCGGTACTGGAGGGAGTTCAGTGTCACACCCCGCCCCGAGGCACCTGGTATGGGATGCGAGAAACTGGACTAAACCATCTTGCATTTTATCTTTAGCCCAAGTTCCGTTAACATACAAGGAATCTTTCATATATATATTTTTTTCTTTCATTACACAAATCTTACAATACAGACGGGCTCTCCGGCCACAACAACAACATCAGTTACAACTCAAAACAAACTATCCAGTAGAGTATATCTCCATGGACGGTAACCCAAACCTATTCTTGCAATGAACCTAACCGCGCACATCATTTGCCTGTACCTATTTCAAAGATCTATGTGGGGTTCAACTATTATCCACGTGCTCACCAATTACTAGCAACGGTATTATAAATTATACAATGGAAGAAAACAGTTCATCATTTTAAAATAGGATAACTTTTCGCAAACAGAACTTTTATCACAAAAAGTTTTAAGCTTCATCTTTCCACAAATCACCTCACAAGAGTGTTTTTCAAAACTTAATCCATTTTTGGTGCCGTTACTCTTCATCTTCATTCTGTCATTTCTCTTAGTAGAGAAAAGTATATATAATAAAGTTTTTCGAAGATCGTTATCTCTTTAAACAGAGTTGTTCATCACTTTACCATTCATTATTTTTTAAAAGAGAATATTTTATTTTATCATCGTTCACCTCCTAGTGGAGGATTTCCATATTCATAACATCATCACCACTTAGGGAAGGATTTTCCAACAATCATCTCTCAGTGGAAGATTTCCAATAACCACCTCTCAATAGAGGATTTTTAATTTTACTTTTGTTTATTCATTTAGTAGTGATAAATATATCTTTTTATTCTACACATCCATTTAGTAGTGGTTACTGATCTAATCCATCCCCATCAGTGGTTCACGCATGCGCAAACTCCCGCATTCCTTCGTCGAAGTCGTCCTGCCATCGTCCACCTTCGCTGTCTTCCGCATGACATTATTGACGATTGGAGGATTCTAAAGACGATTGGCAGGATAGGATAAGTGTCAAGCCCCGCCCCGAGCACCGGGCACGGAACCTGATGATGGGTACACAACCTAACATTCTTAACAACATTCAATACATTTAAGCATAATTATTTTTCTTTCTAACATAGAATCAGGACTTCATCCTTGGGGTCAACATAGCATCAAAAAATTTACACAAGAGAACTCATAGCCTCATCAACATCATCTCATTAATTACATTCCAAAGAGGAAAAACAAATGGTGTTCCCAAAACCTAACTTTCTACAATCTTCTCTAAAAGACTAAGACCACAGTGGACCACACCGGACAAAGCCGTGACGTCAAAACTTGCAAAAAATATCAATCTGTGTGGGGGTGAGCTATAGTCCACGTGCTCACCAATCACTAGCAATATCATTATAAATGGCACAATGGAAGAAAATATTTTATCACTTTGAAAGCAAGGTAACTTTTCACAAAGCATACTTTTATCGTAAAGATTTTCAAGTTGTCAACTTTTTACAAAAATCACCTACAAGAGGGCTTTCTAAGTATAAATCCATTTTCGATCTTTCTTTACTTTCCATCTTCATTTCGTTATTTCTCTTAGAAAAATGTTGTTCATCATTTTTTCGTTCATTATCTTTTAAGAGACAATCTTTCATTTTATCATCATTCACTTCTCAGTGGAGGAATTTTATAACCATAACATCATCACCTCTCAGTGGAGAATTTTCCAACAATCACCTATCAATAGAGGATTTCCCATATCTCATTTCCGTTCATTCACTTAGTAGTGATAAGTATATCTTTCTATTTCACACATCCACTTAGTAGTGGTAACATATTTAGTCACTTATTAATCATACTTTCTCATAATTTTCTTGGGTTGTATTAACCTCCCAACCAGGAGTTGTTGCAGTACTGCGCCCCGAATATCCCACCTACTCTTAATTGGACAAGGCTAAGCATAATTCGCCGGTTCCACTTAACCAAGCTCAGTGGTAGAGTTAAGAATGTCTCGGCCTACTCAAAGGACAGGACACGAGCATTCCCTAATCATCTGTGGCTTATCCACAATATATATATAAACATGGTGTATACCCACAAACACTTTTGTTCAACATAACCATCGCATGGCACCCACCATGACTATCATATCAAGGCTATCATGATACACATATATATCCATTAATCATTTATCCAAACTTTTAGTTAAGTTTTTCATTATACGTTTATATATCATCTCATAAAACTTTCATAACTTTTATAGGTTAGTTTTTTCTCTTTTCGCATCAATTAACTCATCTTTCAATGTAACCCACGTCATCATAGTTCTCATGTTCTATTATGTTCTTAAGGATCTTTCAAAAAGGTATTGAGTTTAAGTTTTAAAACAAGTTCATGGATTATTTGATAAAAATATAAGTTTACAGTTATCGTCTCTTTGTCAAGTAACATTACTGTTAATTTCATAAAACATCTCACTTCCATTATTTTTCAAGATATATGATCACAAGTCATTTCATAAAATACAAATTCGCAACATAACTTCATTTCGCAAGTAAAACAACCATTTATTTTATCAAAGCATAAAGCATGGAAGCATAAACAATTTAACCATTCACACATCCATAATACCAAGCTAGTGATAAAAAAAACCCACCTCGAAAATGAGTCCTCCTCCTTGAGCCACGTCATCCGGTTCACTTCGGAACTCCTGTTCCTAATACATAGATGGCATAGGAACTTCACTACTCGAACTAAAGTGAGACATGAATGCTTGTGTGGGTATGCAAGTGGGGTATTTTTACTTTTAATTATATCATTTTTAATCATTCTTGGTACCCTCATAGTCCACAATGCCCCTCACTTAGGCTTAGGTACTTAGGTTTTCTCAAAGCTTCCTTAAACTATATTTCTCTGTATTTTCAGATTCTACCACAGAGGCGTAAAATACTTTACAAATAACAAATCTCACTGGGAAATTATGAACATTTATAGAGAGCTAGATTTAGATGTTATCTACACGTTTCATGAAGGCCCCGAGAGCTGGTCGGGAACTGAAATGGGTCCAAAAACTATCACAACAGAATCTGTCGACAAAGGGGTCTGTTTGGTAGAATCTACATATCTTGCAATCTACTTACTCAAATCCACTTCTGTAAAACTTGGGTGAAACTAGACTCATAGACCTTTCTTGGGATATGTGGATCATATCAAGGGAATTGTTATAAAGCACGATACAAGGGTTCAAAGTGGGCTCTGTTGCTGACTCTCTGTCACAGAAATTTTAGAAATAGAAAAGGGGTTTAAAAATACACTTTTGGGTCCAACCAAAAATCACACACTCTCAAGACATCCTAAAGAGACTGTTAAAAACATCCTTTTATTTAGAGTTCATTTGGTTCACATGAAAAATCTGAAGATGGCCTACAGAGCACTATATTTTTACAAATTCTTTGCAAAACCTTGCAACCAACAACTTCTCCCATTTTAACCCATCCAAGGCATGTCCAAACATATCTCAACAACATAATATATTCATAAAA
>JAUTBS010057568.1:0-13568 GCA_032361285.1 Aequorea victoria
ATAAGTAAACTAGAGAATTGAACTAACTAGTGTATTTTAAAGGGCTAAAAAGGTGTCCATTCAGACACCTATCACTTTCACATGTCCCGAACCAATTATTTTGGTTTGGAGATCCTAAAAAACACAAGAGAGAGGAGAAAACATTGTAGAACAATTTAGCGATGTAATCAAGTTACTTACAGAAACCAAATTGACCGGAAAGTTAGGAACACAAAGACTCGATGGTAATGAAAGAGACGAACTAGCATGAAGAACACTCCGGCCATAGACTGAACGAGAAGACTTATCAGCTAAGATAATATGATGATGAATGGGAGTCAAATTAGAAAATAGAGATGGATTACCGGACATGTGAGAACTGGCACTAGAATCAATGACCCAGGATGGAGAGGACGTAGCACCACATGCAATATTACCTGAGTTCGCTAAAGTAACAGTGGAAGCGGCGACAGGATAAACGAGATGTAATGTCTGAATAAGCTCACTCAACTGAGTAGTGAGTGTATCATGAGAATCAGACAAAGGGATCATATAACAAATAGGAATAAATTGAAACCACCAAAAAAAACCACCAAAAAAAAATGAACAGGTCGCGATCGAACAACAACCAAATCGCGAACCCAAAAGACGCAAACGAAGATCGCAAACAGAAATCAAAGAACGTCAAACAAACTTCGAACACCAACGTCGAACAAACCTAACAGGGCCTAGACCAAACAGATCGCAAACCAAGAACTTCATGTGAACACAAATCGACCAAACACGGTTCATGCGAGCCAAACTTCGAATCAATTCAGGTTGTGAACCATACTTTGAATCAAATCGAATAAAAAATACACCAAATCAGCAACAAATCGCGAACCCAAATTTCATCTGAACTCGGACTTTAGATTGCAAATCGAATCGAAACCTAAATCTAAATCGAACAGCAAAGATCAAATCGAATCCACCATATCAAATCAACGAAACCTCAACCCGCAAGCCGAAAGCAGAAGAAAACCAGAAGCAAAGTTGAACAAGAACCAGAAGACCCATCGGAAAGTCAACCCAGAAGATGCGAAGTCCAACTGAGATCCGGCAAGGGTCGCCAGAGGAAGTCGAAGGTCTAGCAAGGGTCGCCGGAAGAAGGCGATGGTTTGGCGAGGGTCGCTGGTAGCTGGTTATGGTCAACAATTGGTTCGCGACGTTTGCAATGGCTTCGCGATGTTTGAGAAGTTGAAGTCGAATAAGTCAAGGGTCTGTAATGGCGAAGTCACGTACTTCCTGCAATGGCGATGTTGGCATCAGATCTAAAAAAAACTATGCCAAGGTTCTGTGATGGCAAAGTCGAAGGTGAAGTCACATAGATTGAACCAGAAGTCGTGGCAACCCTAGACACCAGAGGTCGTCATTCGCAGTGCGCCGATGGCCGCCGATGGGCGATGAGGGTCGGCAGTGATCGTCGATGTCAACATGATGTCAGCATAAAGGGAAAAAAAGAAAAAGAAAAACACAAATGACTGCGTTGTTGTATCACGTTGAAAAGATTATGATCTTATGATCTGATACCAAATTAAATATTCAAATAACATAAAAATTATGGTTTATGGTTTGAAGAACAAGGAAAGAAGAAAAGTTGGAGAAAAGAATAATTGGTTTAGGGAACATTATCAGCTCCTGCCACCGCGCATGTATTTATATTAAATCAATTATAACCAAATTACAATAAGACCCTTTAAGATAGAGAAGTAAAATAAAGCTAAAGGCTCTAACCTCTCTCTCTCTCACATACTATGTTGGTAAAATTGAGACTGAATTGGCCTTTAATAGTGCTTGCTCTCAAATGCATGAGGTGTCACCTATATGTGTTTCATTTCAACACCTTTGAATGAGGTGTCACTCATAGATTTAATTCAGTCTGGAGGATCAATTTTTTTTTTGGCTTATTTAAGCTATTCTTACCATATAAGTTGTAAGCAAAAGCTGCACCAAACACACTAGCACATACTCCCAAAATAGAAAAGCCATTAGCAGCCCTCTTAAGCCATCATACATGCACGTTATATTATTTGCAATAAAATATGTTTTCAATATGGTAGTTAGAGTAAAAGAAAATAGCTTGCAAACACACTAGAATGCTTTACATAACAGTTCAATGTTTACTGTATTTTATCTTTTGATCCAATTGTCTTTTTTGGTGCTAAGATGGATATTTTATTAATGATATTTAATGGAGCTCAAAACTCATATCCATAGTCACACGAAGGTGCTTCGCTCAATATGAGACAACCCAAGAAGAGTTCCTAGCCTACAAAAGCATGACCCTCACACCATCTGAGAAGCTAGGCGAAATCAAATATTAGTTACAAGTAGGCCGTAATAAAATTTACTTTTAAACTGAGATTTGAAACCAACAAACTAATGGCATGCTAGAATAAGGAAATGACGAGCATCAGTTTAAGCAATTTCTCTTCAGCCAGGGCCCATTAGATGTCAATAACAAAAGAATTAAGCATTTCCACACCTGTTTATAGTCATGGACAAGGGTTTCCTCTTTTTCTGTCACATTTAGAATTTTCATTCAAGACATTCATTAGATATATTCATGCTACAATACAGGTACTTGGAGATATTATCGAATCTCTTGCTGGGGCAATTCTTGTTGATTCTGGATACAACAAGGAGATGGTCTTGCAAAGCATAAAGCCTCTTCTGGAGCCCATGATTACACCTGAAACAGTGAGGCTCCATCCGGTTAAAGAGCTAACTGAATTATGCCAAAAGGAACGTTATATAATGAAAAAGTGTGCTGTCTCTTGTGACAAAGGCGTGGCTTCAATTACAGTAGAAGTTGAAGCAAATGGTGTTGCATACAAACATACTTGCACTGCCCCAGATAAGAAGACAGCAAAAAAACTGGCTTCAAAAGCTGTTTTGAAGTCTTTGAAGGAAATAATATTTGATGCATAAACCACAAAAGATGTTTTCCATTAAAATCTGAGACGAATCTACAGTTGTCACCGAAACCTGTCAAGGTGTTGATTTAAGTTATACATTTTGACGGACTCTGCATGTCAAATTGTTTCATTAGTAGAACATGGGGTTGTTTTTTGGCAGGTTGTTGGACAATGTGAGTTGTTTGGGAAGATCAATTGAAAAATTTTGCGGTCGTCATTGCTTGTTACAAGCCTGAAGGTGAGAATGTTGTTTTAGCAAAGTTGGTGGCAAATCATTGGACTCTTCATTTGGTGGAATATAGAAGATAATTTTTTAATAGTGAAATTCCATTTCCATGGGAACATTATTACATGATTGTATTTCAACGTATGTATTGTCCTTTAGTTGTTCAAGTGTTTGGCAATATAATGATTTAATTACTGGGTTACCATTACATTCTATGGTTGAATGAAATTAATCCTAGTTACCTTTTGTTCTTTGCAAAAATATCACATCCCCTGACATCTGACCAGAAATCACACGCACCCCTATGACATCTGACTTAAGTACATGGACTTGACATCTAAAACATTTAATATTTAACATTCACAACATTCACCCACGAACAAACATTTATATTCTCTATTAAATGTTACTTTACCTTTAATTTCAATTTTTCTTTCTTAATGTTATATGTGGGAGTCTCCCTCCTATGCCACCATCACGACGACTGCCACCCAATTGATGACAACCCAGAAGACTCCACACGACCGCCACTACCACCTATACTCAAATCCTCGTGAGTCATGGGCCCCCTTGGAGCACCACATGACAAGCACAATCCTTCTTGATTTCACGCTATGAAACACTCAACTAGTACCATACATATCTTACTCTATACCATAACCCTAACCACTTGCAAATTTCGTTCGAAATCAAAAGGTGAGGGAACAAGAAAAATCTTGATTAGTCGTCAAACTCATCACCACCAACACGCTACCAAGATCAACCCACACCCTTGGCACCACATGTTCTCACCATATGAATACCTTACCCCTTCATTGGCCTAATTTCTCCTCATGTTTTCATGGCGTCGCAACCTACATTTCCCATCACTACAGTGCACATGACCATTGCCAACACACACTACACGCAAAGCAAGAAATCCAACTGTGGGTACGGCCATTCACCTCTGGGCCAATTTCGCTCTACTCGCTTAGGAAGGGTTGGCTCTGACCTAGCTCAACTCCATTAGCTCGGGAGGATTTGACTTCGACCCAACCTAGCCCCATTAGCTCAAGAGAGGTTGGCTCCAAATAACCCCTCCACTCACATAAGAGAGTTCCCTCCAAGTCAACCACACTTTATCTCGTCTAAAGGTAGCAGTGAGCTGACTTTTCTATTTCATTCATTCTAGGTTAGATGCCTCATACTTCACCAAATGCAAGGCTCCATGAAAAGACATAGACTAGGAGAAGGGCCTAGGAGATCTCGCTTAGGACCTCTGGGGGATTGTGGCTTGGAGGCTAGAGTTGAGGACTCGTAGAGCTGCTTGGCTCGCCCCACCCTCAGGTGGCTCCACTTTGACTGACCATAGAAAGAGAGAGGGGCGTTGACATAAGAGACAAGTATACTGACCATTCTGAGGAATACGACGCTCTGAGACTCGGCAATGAAAATCGCGTGCTCTAGGTCCCGACAATGGTCAGAGAGCGCGCCCTCTTGCCATGTCGAGTATCAGAGACTTCCACCAGCAGCTGACTCGATCGGTACGTTCAGGTTATCGCTCCAAGAGAATGGCTCCACCTGTCTCTTAGTGATAGCGACCTTCAAGCTCCCTTGTCTCCTGTATAAAAGAACCAATTCTTTTCTTTCAAAGGTTACTTAGTGTACATTCTCCATTCTCTCCAACTTGAAGCTTCTCTCCACTACCTTCCTCTCTATCTCTCTTAGGGTTGCCTCCGCTCTCTCTTGCTCTACCTCCGGTGGTCCTGAGCCATCGAGTGCTTACCATCTTCCCAAACATTCTAGCCATTCTCCTCGACCCCATATCAACCATTTACAATATACTCCGCTGGAGAAGAGTGGTACTCACTTCAATGGCACCTAAGAAGAATGTCTTAAGCCAAACTGGCGGCGATTGGGAGGTGACAGGTATCAGAGTAGAAGGTTAACCTTGAAGCTTAGGTAGACAAGCAAACTTCTCAGCTTCTCGCTACAAACCCGTTACATGTGGTGGCCGATTACTTCGCCGCCATGCAACAAACTCATAAACTCTTGTTGGAAACCATGTTAGCATAGCAGAGAGGGGTGACAACCTCGGTGCCACCTCAACGGTTTGCCCAGCCTACCATCACAGACTCCGATAACGAGCCTCCCAATCTTGATGGCTCTGAAGTCAATCCTCAACTCTCAGAAGATATCTAAGTTCCTAAGACTTGAGGGGCTAATAGTAGCATGGTTCTTTTTGCATTAGCTCCTCTAACGATATTGGGTCTTCATCTGAAAGCTCCTGTGGTGGTCTCAAGTCCCCTTCCTTCAGTAGGAGGCACCTTCGTAGGAGTCTTGGGGGCGGCCTCAGCCCCACAGCTAAACCCCATTTTGGCTCAGGGGTTTGCTCTCACCTTGGACCAAATCAAAGAACACGTACGAGCATTCTTACAATTAAAGGACTCTCAAATCCCTCCATCTCCAAAAATAGATCTTCGACCTCCATATCCTTTGGAATTGGTTAGTTTGCCCTACCACGAAGGATACATTGTACCAAAGTTTATTCGTTTTGATGGAAAGATTGGTACGCCGAAGAGCACGTGGTCAGATTCGTTGATACTTTGGGGATACACAGCTCGAACCGTAACCTCCGTTTCAAGGAGTTTTCCAAATCTCTCTCAGACATGGCATACTCCTAGTATGCGAACCTTCCACCAAGCTCCATAAGCTCATGAGAAGACATGGTGAAAAAGTCCAATGCTAAGTTCTTCTACGTGGAAGAGCACCTCAATACTCTACCTTATTTGGGAGACTCAACAACAAGGAGAGCATCTACTCGCCTATGTTCGTTGCTTCCGTGAGAAGGCAGTGGACGTTAAAGATCCTTTCTTAGAGGATCACTTGGTGAAAACTTGCATAGAAGGAATGAACACTCAATTTAAGCTCCATATGGTAAATCATCACTTCTCTGACTTTTCAGCTCTATGTTAGCCACTTGAAACCTAAGCGAGATCGTGCGAGCCACTTCGCACTACCAACCTGTTGTATGGAAATTCCCAAGTCATCATCATCCCATGACATATTTGGCCAAGGGGTCGACAAGACGAGCCGATGACGACCGAGCCAAGAAGAGGAAGTATGAAAAACCTCTACATCTCCCCATATTTGTTGAGGAAGCTAAAGTCCTCCTAAACGCCAGGATACAAGACAGAAAGGTCTTTTTGCCCCAAGTGAGAATGATGCCTACTAAGAAGGAACAAACTAAACATACGTACTGCATTTATTACCGCCAAGTATGCCACCTTACTTTAGATGATGAACGAAGATGTGTTGAAGCTTGCCCCTACTCAAGACGTCCTCAATGACCCCTTGCCTCGCCACAAGGATAATGAGAAAGCGGTCATGATGTTATCCCATCACGAAGAGTTTGAGGAGCCAACAATGTGCGACGTGGTTAAGCCAAACCCGTTTACTTGCCCAGATTTTGAGACTAGGCGAGCCTCCACACTCGAAAGTTATTATTCGCCTCGCCAAGGGCAATGGAGAATTGTGTATAGGCACTACTTGCTCGATTCGTCGAGCATTCAAGAACATATCTTGCTCTCACCTTCACCAAAGCAGATAGACAAATTTGTGTTCCACATAATCGTTCACTTTACGTCCTGATTTTCATCAATGGGATGGAACTCCAAAGAGGATTCATGGATGGTGGAGCCTCCCTCAACGCAATGTCTCATATTACATTCCAAGTGGTTGGGATCTTTGACTCTCGAGTAGTGAGACAAGCCATTAATATCTTAAGCTTTGGAAATTAGAGCCATAAGACCCTGGGTCATGTGAGCCTTTTGACCCTGGGCCATGTGAGCCATAAGACCCTGTCACTACGTTTCATGTTCTTGAGGCCGACATAACTTATCATGCGTTGCTCAGACACACATGACTCCATAGATATGTTGTTCCCTTGGCATACCATTGTTGTCTCCCAAGGACCTTTTCGAGCTGATGAAGCTCACATGGCTAATGCTATATTTTATAATACTTTAAGTGAAGAAGAACCCTCAGCTACACTCCATAACACACCCATACCTAGATGGGAAGAGATTCCAAAGATGACAATGCTACCAACATCCAACAAGCCAGAGAGTATGGCTCCAGAGAAGAATGCTCCACAAGTGATCACATTCGAAAGAGTCGATGGTAAAGTAGTATACCATTTATGACGGTGTTTAGGGTCTGCTCCATCTCTCTTTAGAGCGGACCCCCAACTTGAACGCCAATTCCTCTCAAACCTTCTCCAAGTTGGAGTTGCTAAATGGCATATCTTGTTACGCTCTCTCGACACTTAAGCAAAGGATTTTGAGGGAATCTAAGAAAAAAAAGCAAGCAACTTTCTCATCTTAACCTCCACTCGAGTTACAAGAAATAAAACCAGCGCCTGAGTGCCTCTTAGATGGGCCTCATCTAGGGGTGCAATCGAGTCGAGCCTAATCAAGTAGAGCTTTCACGAGTTTGAGATTCTTTTATGATGTTCGAGCTCGGCTCGAGTGTAGACACCCTAATTTTGACTAACCCGTGCATAGGCTTGTTCACTTTGCTTCCAATGATGAGTGCATACGTAAGCCGCGTCGAAAGAAACTTCGTGCAGGTCCGAGAGTCCAAAAAATATCCCAAGACACCCCAAAACACCTAAAAATATCAAAAACACCCCTCGGTACAGCCTCCCAACCAGGCAGCGCCACCTTTCAAGTGGCGCACTCCACTTCCTTCCAAAATTCCCTGGCCACGCCAAGTCAAGGTGTCCTAAGCCACCTCTAATCTGGCGTGCGCCACCCCCAACATGGCGCACACCATCTCCACCAGGCGCTCGCCACCTTTGAGAAGTAGCTTCTGCCTCTTCGCAACTACCTCGCCCAAAGTCTATAAAAGGATGCCTTCCCCCTCTGTTTCAAGGACCCCCGAGTCTATAAGTATTGAAGTTCTGCCGAATTAACCCCCGAATCTATAAGCACCAAACCTCTGCCGAATTACAAACCCGACACAATTGAAGCTACCACAACTCTGTTGAATTTGAGATTGGACATTGAAACTGGACTAATTAAACAACAGAAACCCTTGCACTGGATCGATTCTGAGGACTCGAAGACTGAACGGAGGGCTTCCCGAGATAGGATGCGTCGCGCCATTTTTGAGAAGGCTATCGAACTACTTGAAACTTCACTTTTCATTCGGGGTATACGGTAAGTCTTCATTTTTTTCATCTATTTTGTTATCTTAGCTTCTTTCTATTCGGTAAAAGGGGAGAAAGAGGTCGTTGGCCTCATTCTCCCCGGTTTTATTTTTATTTTCTATACGAGCATGTTTTCTCCCTTCTTAGAAAAGCATGTTAGGTTTCGTATCTTATCTTTTTTAATTATGTAAAAATGCATGAAACGTAGGATTTAGACTATGTGTTGAAGATTCTACGTGAAATTCTTTCTTTTCTCTTATTTCTTTTTATATAAAAACACATTTTGCACACAAAATACACTGTTTTCTCAAAACAGTAGCCTCTTTTGGACCTCCCAGTGTCGAGCTCACTCTTTGACGCGTGCCACTGCCAGAGTATCCAAAGTGGCGCACGCCATGTCTAGATGGTGGGCGCCAGGTGAGGAGGTGGCGTGCGCCATATCTGTTAAAATTAATGGCCTTTCCAGTAATTTTTTTTACATCTTTTATGTCTAAATAGTATATTTTTCTATATATAAATTGCACTTATATGTTGCCATCTCCTATTTTGATATGCAATTAAGTGTAAGTATGCATAAAAAACCTTAATTTTAGGTTGAGCTTTGTTTTCTTGTTTGGTTTTGTATGATCTTTCTTCAACCCCCATTCTGTATATGTTATTTTTTTTTTATAAATTTAAGACAAGAACAAAATAAACTGTTAAGTAGAGATCGGTCTTCGAATTGGACGAGAGGGGTGCCTAACACCTTTCCTGTTCCTAACCTACCTCCCGAACTATTATCTCTGGTAACGACGGACTAGTTCCTTGAAAGTTTTATTTTTTTAGTTTTCCATTAAAAACTAAGTGGCAACTCCAATTGTGCGGCCTTTAACACGGACGCATTTGGGGGCTCTCTTTTCAAAACATAAAACCTCGCTTTTTTCTTTCAAAAATAGTAAAACCCTGAGAGCGCGTTTTTCATTTTAAAAAAAGGAACGAGGACGAACGATTTTTTCGAGAGGGTTCCTCATATCGAGATCAGAAGAAATTAGTTATTTGAGCTCGAGCTCGGTTCGTTTAAAAATAATTATGTTTGAGCTCGACTTGAATAACATAAAAGAGTCAACTCGAGCTCAAGTCCGACCTTATACTCGAGCTTTTTATAAGGGATCAAATTTGATAAAACTTTAGATTTTATAACATGTCCTTAAACGAGTTTAATGAGCCTATATCAACTCGAACCGAGTTATTAAACGGACTATTCATGAGCCTATATGAGCCGAGTCGAGCTTATACGAGCCGAGCTCGTTTAACAAATGTGCCTAATTTTGAGTTCATGAACATTCCATTTATTTAGTGAATCGAACCTAACCGAGCCTTAACGGAGTCAAGCTCGAGCTGTTCATTAACAACTCGGTCCTCCCAAACCCATTTTCATTTGTTACGTGATCGCTCTCGAAAGAGGTTTCTACAAATGAATAATAACCTAACTTAACATCTATTCGGGTGGAATAGTAGCAAGTAGAGTGTCGGTCCTTAGGGATAAAAAGGCTAAGATGCTAAAGTTCTTTGATTAATTCTTATAATAATTCTGAAAATGATTTTGAATGATTTTGAATTTGTTTGAACTATTCTAATGAGATTTGAACTAAATAAAAATTGTGCTAAATGTTACAAAATAAATGGAGAGAAGGCTTAGGGTTTTGAATTCACTCTAAACTCGTAACAACGATTTATATATTGATTAATGAGTTATTATTTAAATCTAACTCGACCCATTAGGCTACAAGCACTAATAAGGTCATCAAGAACATTATCATAACCAAGATCCGGTATAGAATAAACTAAGCACGAATCATCTTCGATAAAGTCTTAGTACTATTTGTCTTGTCTTGGAATATTCTATCTCAAATCTGAATCATAACACAATAATACCGTTATATAACCATGTATTTGAAATCACAGAAAACAAACACAGTGTAGAAATATTCTTTTGTCAAAAGTTTTGGATTAAGACCAAGAATCTTAAAGTTATACAACTAGAGATTCAAACAATACATTCGAAAATACAATACATAAATATGAAGTTACTTGATTAGAACTTCATCTCTACCCTAAGAGAGAAGAGCCTAGCCACTCATGGATGAGAGATGTGCCAAAAGTTCGAGCATGACCACCATGGAAAGACCTTGAGTTTCTTCTCTTGAAGAATACTTGGAAGAATTTTGCAGAGAATTCTTTTCACTTGTGAACCCCCTCTCTTTTAGCAACTTGGTCTTTTTATAGAGGTCCTTGTACCAATTTTTTTTCCCAAGATATCAAAATTTGTGATTCGTCTCCCCTCATCCTCCTAATGATAGGATAGATTAGATATCAGATTTGGGGATTTGATTTTTGAGATGACTTTGCATTCCATCAAGCCATTCTTTCTGCCTTTGCATTCCGCTCATTATTTGTCTTGTCTTAGTGTAGATTTTGCTCCCTATTCATGCTCCTTTAAGTACAATAATATTCCTTTATGTAGAGTCTCCCATCAAGCTTAGGAGTGCAGAAATCCATGTTTTTGTAAACCAAAAAATAATATCTAGTGTTTCCCGTCCGGACAGAGGCATGGGAAGTTCGGACTGTGGCAACTGATGGGCATGATTTCAGCTACTGGAATCGGGCGTCCGGATGGGGGAAGTGCTGAGGCATTGTTTTGGCTACTGGAATGTCCCGTCCGGACAGAGGTGGCTGCCGTCCGGACGGTGAGTGCAAAATTTGGATTCTTTGTTGCTTTTTTACTCCGTTTTGGTTCCACTAGTTCTCAAGTGCTTGAAATTATTAAAAATGCTAAAAGTATATAAGTAGAATAAGTAATTGAACTAACTAATATATTTTAAAGAATTTAAAAGTGTCCCTTTAGAATAAGTAATTGAACTAATTATTATCATGTTTGCTTGAAGATCCCCTAGCCTTGTTGCAATTTGACATAATTGAAATGTCTCCTAGAAAAAGCAGGAAATTACCTGGCAGTTCACAGCACACTCATAGAAAAAGGGAAACGGGTTCTCTGCAGTCTACTGTGTAAACTGTAGCGTGCAGTTGGGGTGTGTGGGCCCTACTTTGATACCACTTTAATAATTCAAATCGTTCATTTTATTATTCCCAGTATATAAATTATTCATGCAAAAAATTAAGTTGGTCGTATATCGTGAAATACATGAGCCATTCAAGCCTATCTTAAAAAATACACTCTGTTGTCCAGTTACCGTTTATTTTTTTAAGACCAATGTGATTTGTTCAAGTGCTTGATGATATTCGATTAACTTAATTTTTTGCATGGATAATCTACACATCGAGAACAATGAAATGAACGATTTGAATTATCAATGGGATCGGAGTGGGCCCCACATACTCCAACTGCACTCTGCAATAGTCCACTGTCAGAGGTTCCGGGCCCTGGAGAAAGAGGGTCCCTTGGGCATTTTTAGTTTCTGCTTGAAAGAAGGTACCTACTGTTTAGGGACACAGGCATATACCCTGCACTTTGCTTATAAATTCTGTATTGTTCACAATCTGAAATGGTTGAAAACGATTTTAGAAAAAACAAGTTTTTTCTTCTGTTTGGTTTCAAGAATGGGAGATACAATTATTTTGGCCCTTAAATTGCTAGAAACGTTTTGACCGTAAACGTTGTCTAAAGGGTAAAATCATTTTACCCCCACGTGGTATGATCCTTTTGTAGATGGTTTGAGATTAAAGTGCACAACAAACTCTGTCAGCGTTAAGTATAAAATGACTTAAATGCCCTCACCATGTACTTGTTTTTCATTTATCTTATCTCTCTTTCCTCTGTAATTCAAATAATTTTTAATTAATCACAAATTAATATTTCTTATCACATGTTAATTAAACTTTTTTATTATTTTAAACGCAGATTCTAACTTGTACAACAACGTAATTTTTAATTAAGCTTGTATATAATATGTATACATATGGATATATACAATATGTTTAGCTTGTATATCTAATTTTTTTTTTAATGTTCAAAGTCCAATAAAATTTAATATATATACTTATACATATAAATTGTATGGTACAGGGTGTTTTCGTAGGGGTGTATGGATCGAATGAAACTATCATCAGGCCTAAATCTTCACCTCATATGGTCCGGATGACCTGCAAAAGAGAGCACAATAACTTCTCGGCGGGGTGTTCTCGCCAAAATCCCTCTCCAATGACTAAGTTAGCAGATGAGCTAGAACTATAATCAGAAGGCAAGAATTCAGGAATAAAGGTTTAGGGACATAGAAAACACATACCTCTCAGGGATGATGAACCCCTCTATTTATAGGGATAAATAAGAAAATGGGGTAAGTTGACTTTGGTGTTGATTCTCGTACAAGTACTGTTGTCCCCATTCTTAGCTAAGTCAGGCGTCTGAACACGCAGAGCTCCTGATGGCGTGTTATAGGTGGTGCAGACAATTAATACGCATTAAATGTCCGCCTGGCCTCGAGTAGGCCTCTTCTTTAGACCTTGGTTGTGCCGTGTTCCTCGTTTGCTCGGCCGAGCACCTCCATTCTCGACCAACTTCTTATTGGTGGTTCAACCTATGTTCTATGGTACCGAGGTACTATGTGGATGATCTACCTTTATTACGGTCTACGCTCCTTTCTGGATGGCATACCTCTATATGGCCCGACCCATATTCGATGGGCCAGGACGTGGGCTTGAGGCCTGATCCATTCTGAATCGACCCCCTTTATTTACCCCTCAGTTCCCGTGCTTCGGTACGGAGGGCAGGAGATGCTCGGTTCTGGGCTGGATCGAGGCTCTCTTCTTGGGTCTAAACCGGTGCCTCCAGACGTCGCTTCGATGTCTTATCTGTCCACGTTAAGATGTTAAGATTGGAGAGAATATTCTATATTGATTGAGCGAATATTAGGATATTAATGTTTAGATTTAGAGAATATTATTAGAATAAGATTGGAGAGAATATTAATATTTAGATTGAGAAAATATTATTAGAATAAGATTGGAGAGAATATTCTATATTGATTGAGCGAATATTAAGATATTAATATTTAGATTGAGAGAATATTATCAAATTATTGCGATACGACTTACCTTCCTAATTTAGGATTTTCTCTCTTCTATATATACGATATACTCTTCATTTGTAAGATTCATTAAATCAATAACAATTTCTTTCTCTTCTCTTGAAATTCCAACTTCAACTTGGTATCAGAGC
>JAUTBS010057679.1:0-21378 GCA_032361285.1 Aequorea victoria
AAGCACTTCCCGTAGTGGAAACTCAAGTGCGCTTGAGAGAGTGGACGTAGGCCGGGATTTGGCCGAACCACTATAAATCTTGTGTTGTGGTTTGCATTTCTCTTTCCTTTATCTCTTTACCTTTGTGCATTTTTGATTGATCATCTTGGTTCACACACACATCTTAGTTCATTATAAATCGCTTCCGCATCTAGTTTTAACTAAGAATTAAAAGAGATTAAAAAGGGTAAAGTTTGTCGTTAAACCTATTCACCCCCTTCTAGGTTTCATATCTGGGTCAACAGGCAGGTTTTGAAGCCGAGGCGGTGTTCTGGTGCTGTCCACTGTGGTCTTAGGCTTTAGGAAAGGTAGTGGAGTCTTGGAGTCATCTTATCGTTTATCTTTTTTTGGGAATGTAATTGATAGTGTAATGTTGTTAAAGGTGGAGTGCCTCTTATGAAAGTTATGGATGTTCTGATGGGTCCAGAGATGAAATCTTTATGTTCCTTATTAAAAAAAATATGCTCGAAATGTTACGTATGATGTTATGGGCGATGGGTTGAGTACTCATCCTCAGGTTCTGTGCCCGGAGTCGGGGCGGGGCTTGACACATAGGCTGGCAGCGGAGCTAGGTATTCTGTTTTGGTGCTCTTGGCCCATGCCTTCCTCTATGCTTCCAACCTCTCTTTAGCAAGGTTCTGTCTTGTGGGCTTGTATCCCAGACCAAAGGTATATCGGTTACCCTTAACACAAACTGGTTCAGTTCTACATTGTTGACTTTTTCCAAGCCCTAGGCCTGGGAAGTACGACATTTTGCCCCTCATCATGACTGCCTGAGGTTTCATGTACAATTGCTCTCCATTCATCAAAGTCTAGATAGCTGCTGTTTCATCGAATTCAAAATTGCTCAGGGTGAGATCCTCCTTCCCATGTTGTATCTCGAGTAAGGGGGTGCCAAGAGTGGCAATAGTCTAGATGTTAAATTCGCTAAATATAGTCAAAACTACTCCATTTCTTATCATTTTAACCTTCTGATAGAGGGTGGATGAAACTATTTGTACATCAGGATCATGCAACCACGGTCGTCCTAACAACAAGTTAAAGGAGGCGGGCACATCCAGAACATGAAACTCAATCTCACTGTTAGTGAATCCTATGGTAACAGCGAACTTGACTACCCCTAGCACATTTGTGCGGGTGTTGTCATATGCTCGTACTCCTTGAGTAGTTAGAGTAAAATCCTGCTCTCTTAACCCGAGGTAGTGCGTTGTTCTGAGTGAGCAGACATTTAATGCTGACCCATTGTCAATTAAAATTACAGGTACCCATTTTTCCAGGCACTTTACTGTTATATGGAGGGGCTTGTTGTGCAGACATCCTTCGACAGGCAGATCTTTATCGGAGAAAGCAATGACATTCTTCAGCTTGGTAGGAGCAACCATTCCCACCAACTATTCAGGAGTGGTATCTATAGAAATATCAGTTTTGCTCAAGGCCCTCAACACGGCTTACCTATGTTTATGAAATGCCATCAGTAGCCCCCATATACTTAAGTTTGCCTGGATCTTTTTGAACTGCTTTAGTACAACATCATCCTCTTCTCTGGCCTCTGCTGCGGGTTGACTGACTGTGCCTCTCTCTAAGTTGGTGAGTTTGAAGTGTCTTTCACTCCTAGTCTAATGCTCAATTTCCTCTTCAGGGCTCCACAGACTGTCCTAGTGATCAGTGGCAGGGTTTGCTTCGGAAAAATCTAGTCCTTCTAGTCCCCATAAATCGTCCTCTGTCACTTTATCAGTTTTTGTATTGGTCGCTAGGTGGTCTGTGCTATCCTCTGACTTTTTCCCTGGGGGCGGGCTCTACTCTTTTTTTGCTTCTTGGCAGTTGATCTCTTCTGCTACCCAGATCTCATCATTTTTCCAACTGTCATCGGGCCCTGAGTAGTCCCAGATATCGTCATCAAGAACGAAAAGGTCTATGATGCCTCCTCCTTCTTTAGATAAGATATCTAGGTCGGCCTTTTGTTTTCCTTTACTCCCGATCCTGTTCTGGGTAATGCTGATATCGTTGGGCCCAATGCTTATCAATTTCTTGGCTCCCTTGCTGGTTCTGTCTTCTTTCTCTGTATCTCCCGGTATATGTGAACTTTGGCTTTTCTCAGCCCTGGTTTGAATCTGGTTATCAGACTCATTCCCAGGTTCTGATCCTGAGTCCTTTTTGGTCTTTGCTTCTGCCTCTGTTTCTAACTCTAGTCTTATTCCCGCTATTCCTTCTATTTCTGTATCTGTTTCTGGTTCTGTTACGGCTTCTATTTTTGCCTTTGCTTCCGTCCTAGATCCTATTCCTGTATTCCCTATGTTCCCCTCCGATTCCTCTTTTGGTTTGCTTGTTTCTGTCGGTGCTACACTGTTGTCTGGTAGGGTTCCAGAAGTAGGAAGATCATCATCATAGGGGTTATCCCACTCCTTATTTTTGCTAAAATCGTTATCCGTGCATACTTCCTCAAATTCATCCGACGACATCCATCCATCGAATCCCACATCTATGTTAGGGTCATAGAAGGCGAACTCCACGTGCACCTCATTATCGGCTGTCATGTTATCCCATTCTTCCAACATCTCCTCTACATCTTCCAGCTCTACCAAGTTGTTCTCTTCGACATACAAAGTTTCCTCTGCACCTAAAGAACACAGAAAGTTTCCTTCCAGGAAAGGTGGACTCGGTTTGACGCCCCCTTCTGGAAAGATGTAGATACTGGGATCATAGAAGGGTGAGATTGTGTAGAGATGGTTTATGTTCTAAGGGGGTGGGTTCATATGATTCGGTAGGAGATTGGTAGTAACATTAGGTTTAGGCACTGTTGGAGGCGAGATCACCTTATTATCAATCAGATCCTGAATTTTGTGTCGAAGCCTCATACAATATTGGATGGCATGTTTGGGCATCTAATGGTACGCAAAGTTTAATGCCGGGTTAAAATTAACAAGAGGTGGACTCGAAATAGGTGTTGGTTCAAGGGGGATCATATGCCCTTTTTCCAACAACCTCGGGTATAGCACGGAGAGTGGAACACTAAGTTTGTTGAATACTCTCAATGCAGATGGTGGCCTGAGTGGCCTTGACTGCGGGTGAAATGAGTGTGGGTTGAACGGTCGGGGGTTAAATGGTTGAGGGTTGAAGGGTTGCGGGTTGAGCAGGTTTATATTCGTGACCCCCGGCATGTTATGATTTGGTAGGCTTGGACCAGCCTGGTTGTTAGGGTAGCTTCTTGGACCTGAATAATTCTGCCCCTGATAGTTTTGTCCCTAATAAGGCTTCCAAGCTCTTTGCTGACTTGTCAATGTTTCAGCCTTGACTTCTGCCCTTTTAATTTCACCTGATTGGAGGGCATCTTCGATCTAGATTCCAGCATCAAACAACTGCTCAAAAGTCTTGAGCGCCTGGGTGATGAGGTACTTTCTAAACTGAGACTGCAAGTTTTTCACTACTGTTCGGACTTGGCCTGTTCCTTTTTCTGTAGGCTGGTTGGTCATTTTAGCTGCCTTTCCCTTCCAGCGGGTCAGGAAGTCAACAAAAGATTCTCGGGGGCTCTGTAACTCCCTGATGGTCATTGATCGCGTCGTTTATGCGGTCAAATATAAATTTATAAAAAGAACCGAGTAATACGAACTATTCCGTAGAATAGCGTGTAAGACCGGATGTCGATCCACAGGGACAAAGAGGCTAAACTATGTGTTTTGCTAATTAATTTTATAATTAACTCTAAAGTGGGAAGAACGAAGTGGAATTGTTTTATTTAAACTAAAACGAGAAATTAAATGCGATTAAAAATTAATTAAAAGAATTCTAGGGCAACCTGAATCTACCCTAGCTCCGTAATCATAGGTTTTAAAAATAGTTTTAGTCGCTTTCAATTAGATTATCCAACGCACCATTAAAGCTACAAGCTCAATGGTGCAACAAGAAAAACTCAAAAGAGCGGTAATAGGCATAGAATATCTAGATTAGCACGCGTTGTCCGTAATCGGGTCACGGCACAACACGTCTTCTCCAAGAATATTCTATCACGACACACGCCCAACGAAACATGAATAACATTATATAATGAGACATTCAACCAATCACAGAAAAGAAGAATGTAAAGGCGAAAGAAACTTTTAACAACCATTATCGAAAACATGAAAACATGAATCAATAAATCCTCAAGAGCATTATACAACTGTTTTGGTGCTTTTTAACCTTCTTTTCCACTATGATCCATTGTACCTGTTGTTGCATAAAAACACACTAAAATAAATATTAAACTACCAACTCAAGGACATAACATTATACATTGGAGGGCTTAAAAGTACACTTTTAAGCTAAGATCAACAACCCATGTGAACTTGTCCACAACAATAATCACAATGTTCGTCAAGAATCAACACTAGCCAAGCTAGACACAAGGTACGAAACTCGCACCCAACACTCGAGCCATGCATGAGAGATGTTATAACACAAGTCTAAGATCATACAACATTTATATCAGTGATAAAAGTTCATTCATAACCACAGATGATATTAAAAAGAAACAAACATGCCTTAGGGTAAGTAGAGCCTTAAACACCTTATTTCACAGCACAAAACAAAGTTCCAAAATCTGCCACAGATACTCCTAAATACTTTAAAAATACCATACCTCACTGAAAAATTATGAAACTATATAGAGAGCTATATTATGATGTTAGAAATATTTGTCATGAAGAAACCAAAACTGGTTGCTAACAGAAAGGGGCCCCAAAAATGGTACAATAGAATCTGTCGCAAAAGGAACCTGTTTGATAGAAACCTGATATCTCAAAATATACAGGTCCAAAGTGCATTCTGTAAAAAGGAGATGAAACTAGACTCATATATATTTCTTTGGATGTATGGATGAGCTCAAGGAGATTTGTATAGAGAAAGTTACAAGGGCTCAAAGTGGACTATTATTCTTTCTCTCTGTCACAAAAACTTCAAAATTGGCAAAGGGGTTCAAAAATATATTTTTGAGTCCAACCAAAAATCACGCACACTCAATACATCTTAAAGAACCTCTGTTAGAAACAGTTTTTAATTTGAGGATTATTGGGTTCACACTAAAATTATGGAGATAGCCTAAAGATCACTCTGTTTTTTTGATTTCTTCGCAAAAACATACAACCATCAATTCCTCTTATTTTAACACATTCAAAGCATATCCAAACATATCACAACAATATAACATATTCATAAAAAGTTTCTTAATCACTTCCTACATTATTTTTCCTTCATTTTTGGTCCATACAAAACATCCATAGAACAAGGTTCTAAGCTCATATTCTTAGTTCCATGGTTCATCTTTATTCTTATATATTTTTGTCCATATTTATTTTATCTTAGAGAGGATTAAAGATGAGAACATGATATTAGGAGAGATAAGAAGAGTTTAGAAAGTCTCTTACCTGATTTGTTCTTGATCAAAAGAAGATGGACTTAGCTTTATTACTTTTCCTCCTTTCCTTCTTCTTCTTTTTCTTCTTCTTTCTTCTTCTTTTTCCTTCTTTTTCTTCTCTTCCCTTTCTTCCTTGGGCTGACCAAATTGTAGAGAGAAGGAGGAGGTTAGGAGAACAACCTTTAAAGTGTAGGAAATGGTTCTATTTATAGGCTAAAGGTTGAGTGTAGGAGAAATTTCCATAATTTTCTTATTTTCTTTTCTTTCATTAATTGTACATCAAAGGTCCATTCAATCTTGATGAGAACTTTGGCTCAAAAATCTTCCAAGATGGTACAAGATGACATGGGGTAATAGTGTTCTTGATTGGGAGAATAAAATTAAATTGATGATTAATGGGGTTTCTAGCAAAAAGTCTTTCATAAATCAGCTTAAGTTACTATTCCTTCTTTGATTGGTTTTCTCCTATAATTTAGTTATTTCATGCATTCTTATCTTCTTGAGATATATTTATGTGTATAAATATCTCCCACAATTAATTAATTAGGAGGGAAGAAGAGGTGGAGTCTTAGAATTATGTTGCTTACAATTTAAGCAAAGGTCACCTCACTCTTCTCTCATTTCTTTCTTTTATTTAAAATTCAAGACTTATGTGACATCAAACTACTCACATGGAGGGCTGAAGGTTGGCCAGCCAAGGGGCTGTTTGGAAATGAGTTTATTTGATTTATTTTTTTATTTTTATAATTTAAAAATTCATGTGGGCCCCATTTTTGTTTTTGATTAAAATTGAGTCTTTCATGGAATTTTCCAAGACTTCTTTATGGAGTGGGCTTTAATTTAATTATTTGGGCTCTTGGATTTAATTTGGGTCCATTGATTTAATTTATGAGTTTATGGGCTTGAATTTCTATTTTGAACTTTAGCCCAAGATTTCATCTCTAAGTTGTGATCTTGGAAGATTAACTTTATTAAAATTCTTTAGGGTTTAATTCATAACTTTATTTACCTAGTGTCTTTAGGGTTTATGGAGTTTTAGATTTTAGGATTTGAACCTCTTATAAACGAATTAGGATGATTTTACGCCTAAGTTAAGTTTTATGAAAATTCGGATCTTTACACTCGCCATATAACATGGCATGCACTACAATTGAAGGGTATGCGAGCCATCTTTGGCCTCTTGAACATAGCGTGCGACATCATAACAGGGTGTGTGTATCATATTGAGGACCAGAAGACCTACTATTTTATTGAAAATAGTGTGCTTGTGTGTTAAAGTGTGTTAAAATAGAAACAAAAACATGCATAACATACTGGACAGAATATTTATTATAGGAAAAACACCTGAAACATACAACCAACATAAAAATAAAAATTAGGGAAAAACATACATGCTCCCATTCAAAGGGGAACATGGCAGAATTAGACTAACTAAAGGACATGTCACTAGCATGGAGACGTCATACATTCGCAAAGCAGGTAAACAAGAAGCAGAGCAAAACGAGCATCTGGGGCCTGTAACAAACATAACTCACACTATGTTAACCTAGCGCACGCCATATAAGGACATGGCTTGTCACGCCCCAAATTTCTCGACTCAATTCTTAGATCCACAATAGATAATTAAATTTCCATAAAACCTCACATCTAACTCAGCAAGGAGGAAGAAGGATCAAGAAAGGAAGTATCATTAGTTTATGAAAAGAGAAGGAAATTACTAAGGTTTCGTTAACAACTATACTTCTAGGTAGAAATTTTTTTGAAGAAAAGCTATGGTAATATAAAAGGAATGGATTCTAGAAAATAATCCAACTGTAGAATTTTTAGAAAATTTCAGCAGAATGTTTTCAATTTTTTAGATAACTCGACAGTTCAACCGTCTCTAAAATGACCTGAAAATAAATAAGCAATACAATAATATATACAGGTTTCGTCTGGATCTCAACAATAACAATCACAACTATACTACAGGTTGTATGTCTTCCATCCTTACTTCACGTACACACATTTAACCTCTGTCTAATAACAGTTTCAAACTCTGTACAATATTCGAACTTAAATAACAAGAGATCCACAAAATAAAGAGTGGCCTTATGGCCTACATCATAAAAGAATAAAAAATGTAAGAACACCAACAAGTGTCTATATATCCAGTAACATAAAAGATGACTCAGATGATGGAATCAACTGTGAGGCACTGTAGTACTTGGAATGTCCAACAACATGAACAAACCAGATGGGTTAATGATCATAAATAACCAATAATTTTAATAATGAACTAAAAGTAAATGAAACATATGCCAAAATAAAATGAAATATAAGACATGTCATGATTAATTCATTTTAGTTTCCACAATTAATTCTACTAATTATCCAATCGATCCAATTAGACGCCAATGAGGTATATCACACGCCTAAGAGAGTAAACAAGCATCCTTTATCACTAGGCCTATGTGCCCTAGTGACAGTGCACCTGTCATCCAACTCACCTAGGTAATCCACACACTAATGAGCCGAGACAAATCTTACTTTTGAGACACTAACCTCCCGGGTATAAGAAATCCAACTGCGCAGCGAGCCTAGAACTCGTAAAAAGAAACCAACCGTCTAACTCACAACTTAGGTGTCAACAATATATTCCTCAAGGCCATTCCCAAAACCATTTTCACTTTACGTTGAAGTGTTTTATACTTTTCACTTTAAAAAATAAACTTTTAACCGATTCCAAATTTTCCATATCAAACACATATCCAATTTTAATGTCTCAAATTTAACCATGCATAAAAGAAATTATCCATCATAAGAAAACATTTACATACTCTCAAATCCAATTCAAGAGAGATCATGAAAAGGAAAATTGAATTACCCAATATTCAAATGATTTGAAATAACATATTAACATTTCAAGAATTACAATAACATAATTTTAAACAAGTCCTTGTCATGCATTCAAGTTAATTAAAACTCAAGTCTAGATAAACCAATTTCATGTAGAATAGTTCATCCAAAATCTAAAATTTATTTTATACATCCATACATCAAAATTGTAGGCTAAAATAAACAAAAGCCTCTACCTTAAATAACTTGAAGGTTGAAAAAATTGAAAAATCCTAGATTGAACTTTAAGCATCAACAATGGAGGAGAAGCTTCTAGATCCAAAATTAAATTGATTTTGTCCTTTTTAAGCACCAAGTGGATGGGAGAATGTCAGGGAAAAGAGCTGCGAGGTGAAGAAAAAAAAATCTATTGCAGAAGGAGATTTTTGCCCAACTGTTAGCGATCTCATTAAGAAAGGCTAGGGCTCAAAAATGGAAAAAGGAAATAGGAAAAAAAAAAGATGAAGCTCATCACTTGGAAGCTTACCTGAAACTGCTGGGTGATGTGATTCCCAAAGAGAATGGTGCTGGCGTGAGGCGTTGTGTGTTGGAGAAGATGATCTCTGAAGATCTAGAGGAGCGAACTTACACGGAGATGCAACGAGAGAGAGAGAGATCCGAGAATAGGGGCTCTACGTCTTGGATTTCAATGAGGCAAAACATGGCTTGGGAATGCTCTATGAGGGATTCACCAAAGGAGAAGACGCAGAGAGAGAGAGAGAGAGGGGGAGGGTTTAGAGAATGGGAAAGGGGGAAAAAGAGGTTGGCAATTTTTGAAGGGGAATGCGCTTGTGTGTGGCGCTGATTTGTGTCTGAGCTTGGAGGAGAAGAAGCTCTGTGATGCTATGTTCCGATGAAGAAGATGCAGCGAGAGAGAAAATGGTGGTTGTACCTGTGTGAATGATGTAAAATTAAGGGATTTTTAATTATTTTCTTAATAAATTTAGTTGATCAAAAATACTCTTAGACCCTTTAATCTGTCAATTAAACAACTAACAAGAAATAGCTAGTTTAATAGGTATATAGTTAATTTATGGTTTCTACATAGCTCGCGCTGTATCAATATGGCGCGCTGTCACGGGCCAAGATTTTCTGCCACACTTGCTCCCCATGCGGCACTTAGGCAGTGCACCCTCAACTGCCTAAGTCAGTCTCTTTCACTCGAGCAATCTTATCAAGGTCTTGGAGTGTCGGCATCACTCACTCTCAAACTCAAAGGTTAACCTCACACACTCATACAAGATGCACACCTTTAGGGTAACGAAACTTTACTATATAAAGAATAAGTGTACAAAAACTTTGCAAGGCTATCACTCCTCTCAAGTGTTGACAAGCTCTCAAGTTTACACTTGAAGCTCAATCACTCTCACTCTAGAAAATCACTTTGGAACCACTCCAAAGTACTCTTCCCATTAGAGCACTTCCAGATGTTCACCTCACAAATGAGGCCTCCCACCCCAAAACACCCCAATATACCCAAAATACAAAAATACCCAAAAATACATTCTCTGCAACCTTTTTAACCTGGCGTGCATTACCTCAAATTAGTGCACACCATCTTTTTTGAACCTAGTGTGCACCATCACTTTTTCAAAACCATAATCACGCCATGTCAAAATGACATACGCCACCTCTAGAACCTGCAACCAGGCGCTCGCCACCTACAACCTGGCGCATGCCACCCCTAAAGGTGGCGTGCACCACCTACAGAGGAATATTTTATTCCCTCCACATGTCAGCACACCACTGGTCAGCTGCCATGCCCGAATTTCTATAAATACCGGCATACCTCAGTTGTTTTGACAACAAATCCTGGAACATCAATACTCTGTCAAAATACCAACCTATCCAACACTTAACCATTTGATATGCTACTTGAATTCTCCTATACGAGCCTAATCCCAAAGATTTGAGACTGTACAAAGAATTCCTCGTGAGAAGACGCGACATACTAAGGAGACGCCTGAATAGCGATCGTGCATTACCCATGATTCCACATTCATCATTTTTTCAGTAAGTCGTATTTCGTTGTTTTTCTCAATAAAGGGGAGGTCACTTGTTTATCTAATCCTCCCTGTTTCTATTTTCATTTCGAGTAACACATACGCCCACGACACTATTTCTGTGAAAACATAATTTTTTGGGACCTACAATATAGTGTGTGTCACCTTAGCTGGTGCAAGTCATGTCTCAAAGTGGTGCACGCCACTTTGGACATGGCACGAGCTATTTTTGAAATCGAGCCTCGTATGTTCTATCCTACCTCACATCCTTTCTATTCTGTAAATGCACGAGGTTCCTGTTTTCAGTATTTCTTATCCTTTAGCTAGTTTTCATCATGTTTCCCAATGATCAGCATAGAATGCATGAAATGTAGGATAGAATCATGGATTATCCCTCATGAAAAATTACTAGTTGAAATATCATGCTTTATGTTTTCTTCTTATTTTAAAACATTCCGCACACAACCACACTATTTTTGTCACACCCCAATTTGGAGAAGGTGATCGGCCATGGATCATGGGTCTTGACCCAATGAACTAAGAAAGCCTAAAACATACAATCAGTTAACAATGTACTAAAACATCTCAAATGCCAGAGATCTAATCAATAAAAATCCATAATGATCATTGTTGAACAATCAGCCCATAATATCTCAAGCCATATGTTATCTCAACAACTCATAATCAAATATTATTAATTCAACGCGGAAGAAAAAATCATATCCTAAGAGGTCTTATTCCTGGATCCTACGAAGTTACCGAATCTATCAACTAGCTTCTTCACTGATTACCTGAAATGTTATATTTACAACATCAGCTAAAGCTGGTGAATGAAAGCATGCATAATAGAATATAATTCTAAAATAGGGGATTCAAAATATCTTATATTTTAACATAATTATAGTAAGAGATATAGTAATATAAAAAGTGTGATAACACAACCCATCTTTTCTTCTTTATCAAACATATTCAAATTTTTCCTCGTGATCTCGATATCAAGACGAGTCACCAACATTTATCAAAATATCTATATTTTTCCTCGTGATCTCGATATCAAGATGAGTCACCAACATATATCTCAATTTAGCATCAAATGTGCCAACAACATTCTCAGCGCATAACAATTCCAACAATATAATTAGGGTATGAAATGCCAATAATAGTATAGCGATATAATCATCAATCAATACAGTGGGAAACCATCAGCAACCACAGGATCCCCTAGATAAAATAAGTAACCAATGCCAAATATAATAATACTCAGAGCAGTTTTGGCCGGTTGGATCCAATATCGACGTAGAGTCACCTCAAGATGGCGGCTGGATCTTTTCTCTAAACGATTCTAGTTCAGGTCACCAGAGGCCTGAGACTGTCCCTTAAACTGTTGAGCGACTAGGGTCACCACGAGATTCAAACCGGGTCTTTTCCCTAGCGGTCAGAGTCACCTCCGTAGAGGACTTTCTCCTAAACTTTTTCATGGTCTCAAATAAAATCACATGATCGCACCATAATAGATAATGAAAGCCTTTTGTATATCATTCAAAATATTTATACCATAATTGTTATAAGAGAATATCATAAGAGTGTCATTAAAAGCATTTGAAACATATGCATTTTCTTGTCAAAGTAGTTTGGAGATACGGTAATTTGTTGAAAATACATAGCATGACAATTCACTCACCTAATATTCAAGGAAAGCTCAAATGCAACAACAATAGTAATCAACGGTTCACACGTCACCCTGATTTATTCAATGTAATAGATCATAATCAATGGCAATTGCTAATTAAACTGAAATAACAACCAAACAAACCCTTCCCTCGATCATAACTTTTAAAGTTTATTTTAGGTGTTAATTTAACTATTAATTGACTTATTTTATCATTAAACTGATATATAAATAGAGCCTTAGCATTGAAATTGATTCAAGAAGGTTTTTAAGGTTTTTCGATATTTTGAGTCGACCCAAAAGGTCTATGAGTCAACACAATAGAGGGGTTCTTGGCAGAAGATCACTACAGGCGACCATGAGTCAACATAGAAAGGCCATGTGTCGACTCAAAGGCAGAAAGTCTCGGTATATGGCATAACAGGCGACTGTGAGTCGACTCATGGGGGTTGTGAGTCGACCCAAGTCCCTTAGGCGACCATGGGTTGACACAGTGAATGTCATGTGTCGACCCCAAAGGTAGGCAACCACGGTATGGGCATGACAAACGACTGTGAGTAGACCCAAAGGCAAGGTGAGTCGACCCAAAGAAGGGAAACCACAGAAATAGATGAATGTGAGTCGACCCAAGGACAGGATGAGTCGACCTAAAGCAGAGTGAACTGAGACATCTCCTCTTCAGTCGACCAAAATAGGCCATGAGTCGATCCAAGCCAAAACAGGTGGTCATGAGTCGACTCATTGAGTTCATGAGTCGAACCAAGGAGGTCTAACAACAACGGTCATGAGTCAACTCAAAGGGTTCATGAGTTGATCCAAGCTAATGCTTGAGAAAGAATCGAGGCCTCACCAAAATGAGTCAACTCAACCCCCACGTAAGTCGACCCACTAGCGAAGGAACCAAGTTCTAAGGGACGTGAGTCGACTCAACCCCAAGGTGAGTTGACCCAAAGTTTCGCACTAGTGATTCCATGACGTGAAATCACAGAATTTTTGGGTTTTCTTCTTTCTTTTCTTCAATCTTATTTATTTATAATAGTCTCTCTTAAACCGGATGATATAATACATATACATAACCGTTTATATGATATATTTATACATGAATTTCTCTGTTATATAATATATATCAGTTATATAACATCTCATAAATATATCAGTATGTATATATATATTGATCTATTTTTATATTCGATCTATGTATGTGATATTTTCATATAACTACATAGGTTTGAGTCATTAAAGGTGGGGTCTTTAATAGATGTTTTAATAACTACATAATGATGGTGATATATATATACATATACCTATATCTATGTATATGAAATAGAGGGCGCGAGGGAGGAACGAACCAGAGATAGGAAAGCTACGGGTGACGACGATGATGATGATGATAGCACCGGTGGTGGGTGGCGACGCTGACGATGATGATGGCGGTGGTGATCGCGGTGGTGGCACTGTGGCAGCGGTGTGCAAGAGGGTGAAGCCGAGAGAGAGAGAGGGAAATCACAGAGAGGATAGAGAATTCTAAGGTAAAGAGGATCACGTTTTTAAATAGAGGATAGCAGATTTTCAGGAATCACCTCCACGATTCCCTCTTTTTGATTTATCTTCTTAATTCAATACTGCACAGCTGTCATCACATGCAAAGAAAATTTCTTTTTTTTTAATTTTATTTCCTGAATTTGTCTCATCTTTTCTTTATGTTTTTATTCTTAACATTATTCTATTATTATTATCATTAGTTTAAATGTTTTAGAATATTTATTAATTTATTTATTTAAAATTTTAATTAGTTATTTTAATTTATAATTCATTATTTAAATTATCGGGTTTCACAGTTTTCATCAAAACAGTAGCTTTATGGTCTTCAAATGTGACGCGCACACTCTGCTATAGTGGCATGCGCCATGTGAGGTAACGTGTACCACCACCCTGTAGCCTAGTGGATTTCCATTAGGCTTTTCATATGTTTTCTGCTGTCAACATGTCTCTATTGTGGTCATTTTTCTATATGTCATGTATTATTTCGTGATGCCATCTCCCCTTTTGTCACGAAGTTAAATACAATCATGCTTAGAAAATCTTTTAGATTTAGGTTAGGCTGTTTTTGTTTCACTGTTTGATTTTGATTGTTCTCTCTTTAACCCCCATTTTGTATTTGTTATTTTTGAAAATTTTAAGACAAGAACAAAGAAGTGATGAGTAGAGGCCGACCTTTGGTCGGGCGAGATGGGTGCCTAACACCTTTCCTTCTCATACCCTAACTCCTGGGATATTATCTCTGGTGACGACGGACTAGTACCTTCAAGTTTTATGTTTTCTTGGTTCATTATTAAAAACTAAGTGGCGACTCCAATTGTGCGACCTTTAACAAAGATGTATTTGGGGGGCTCTTTTTTTAAAATATAAAACATGTTATCTTTAAAATAAAAATCGAGAGTGTTTTTACACACAAAAAAGAGCCACACATTTTTCAAGGGGGGTTCCTCATAGTGGCGACTCCACTGGGGACAGTATTTAAGAAAGCGAGCTAAACTCGAAAACACTTCAATGTTCTTGTATTAAATATTTCATTAGTATTCGCATTCGCATTGCATTATTTTCTATCTCTTTTCTTCCATTTTCAAAAGTTACTTTTCCAAAATAAAAAGAGAAAGGATAAAATAAAATATGTCAAACGCTTAGGCTACTCGACACCCCGGTGATTTACTATCTCGGGGCTATGTGAGTGAAGCAGGAAAATCTTCTGGTCGTATGCCCCTTTGGATATAGAAAAACGGGTTATTGCGTACCGTTTAACCAATGCCTTATACTCTTGGCAGGGGAGGTATATTCTCGAATCTATTCAGAAGGTACCCGATTACTAACTACCAGTCTCATCTTTTACTGCATATAGTTTCTTAGAACCTTCCCTTTCAAACACCTTGTAAGATTATATGTTTTATTTTGATGTCTTCTTTTGATTGATTAGTGTAGACATTCTTTTTATTTTAAGTCGGTTTTTATCACCCGCGCCCTTTTTCTTTTACCCGAGACCTTCTGAGAAAAGTCTTGAGTTCCTTCGTCATTAGGCCAATGCTCGTCTTCTTCTTATTTTAAGCCAGATTTTATCACCCGCACCATTTTTCTCTCACCCGGGGCCTTTCGAGGAAAGTCTCGAGTTCCTTCATCGTTGGGCCGAGGCTCAACGTCTTCTTTTTGTCTTAAGTTGGATTTTATCACCCGCACATTTTTTCTCTCATCCCGGACCTTCCCAGGAAATTCCTGAGTTCCTTCGTCTTTGCGCCGAGGCTCAACATTTTCTTTTTGTTTTAAGCTGAATTTTATCACTCTCACCCTTTTTTTTCTTGTCTGATACCTTCCAAGGAATGTCCCAAGTTCCTTCGTCGTTAGGCTGAGGCTCAACGTCTTCTTTTTATTCTAAGCCGGGTTTTATCACCCGCACTCTTTTTCTCTTTCCCAGGACCTTCCGAGGAAGGTTCTGAGTTCATTCGTCGTTGGGCTGAGGCTCGACGTCTTTTTTTTGTTTCAAGCCGGGTTTTATCACTCGTACTATTTTTCTCTCGCCTGGGACCTTCCCAGGAAAGTCCCGAGTTCCTTCGTCGTTGGACCGAAGCTCGGCATCTTTTTTTTATTTTAAGCCGGGTTTTATCACCCACACCCTTTTTCTCTCACCCGAGACCTTTCGAGAAAAATCCTGAGTTTCTTCGTCGGTAGGTCGAGGCTCGACGTCTTTTTTTTTTTGTTTTAAGACAGGTTTTATCACCCGCACCCTTTGTTCTCTCGCTTGGGACCTTCTGAGGAAAGTCCCGAGTTCCTTTGTGGTTAGGCCGAGGATCGACGTCTTCTTTTTGTTCTATGTTCTTTACCATAGGATACTCTTTTTTTGCGACACTGCCCCAAACCTCTGTAATGACGAATCCTGCTCTGATGCTCTTTTATCTCTTCTCTATCTCTCAGAGGTTTTAGGGACTTACAACTGCTCCATCGAACACTGATTTCACACGCATTTGGACAAGATCTCCGGACGACCGAATCCAAAGGGTTGACCCCGACTCAGCAAAAACACCAATGACAAAGGACAATGCCAATGCTGCCCTGATAAGGACCTTTTCGTAAATGAAAAGGGCTATGGAGGGTATAACTGTCACGCCCCACCCCGAGGCACCGGGCACGGGATGCGAGGAAACATAACTAATCCATTACTTCATAATATCATCAACTCGATTCCATTAATCATACAAGGAATCTTTTATCATTACACATATCTTACAACATATACGGGTCTCCGTCCACAACCACAACTTTGACTTACAACTCAAAAATAAAATACCAGGTGGAGTATATCTCCATGGACCCTAACCCGAACCTATTCTTGCAGTGGACCTAACCGTGCATATCATTCGCCTGTACCTGTTACAAAGATCTGTGTGGGGGTGAGGTATAATCCACGTGCTCACCAATCACTAGCAACGGTATTATAAATTGCACAATGGAAGAAAATAGTTCATCACTTTAAAATATGATAATTTTTCACAAAATATAACTTTTATCACAAAAAGGTTTCAAGTTTTATCTTTCCACAAATCACCTCATAAGAGGGTTTTCCAAAACTTGATCCATGTTTGATATTTTGTTACTCTTCATCTTTTTTCCGTCATTTCTCTTAGTAGAGAAAAATATAAAGTTTTTCCAAAATCATTGTCTCTTTAAAAAGAGTTGTTCATCATTTTACCATTCACTATCCTTTTAAAAGAGAATCTTTCATTTTATCATCGTTCACCTCCCCGTGGAAGAATTTCATAGGCATAACACCATCACCTCTCAGTAGAGAATTTTTCAACAATCACCTATCAGTGGAGGATTTCCAATAACCACCTCTTAATGGAGGATTTTCAATATCATTTTCGTTTATTCACTCAGTAGTGACAATTTATCTTTTTACTCATCATATCCACTTAGTAGTGGTACTAATTTATCTCAGGAGTTGTTGCAGTACTGAGTCCCCGAATATCCTGCCTACTCAGTGGACAGAGTTAAGAATTATTTGCTGGGCCACTTAACAATGCTCAGTGGTAAAGCTAACACATCACCCGTGGCTTATCCACGATATACATATATATATATATATAACATGGTGTATACCCACGAAATCTGTGTGCTATACCCATCACATGACCCACACCATGTAAATATCAAGCCTATCATGATACCCATAATGTATTCATTAATCATTTATCCAAAATTTTATTTAATTTTTTAACACATTTCTCATAGATCTTTTCGTAATACTTTCATAACTTTCACAAGTTAATTTTCCTTTTTGTATCAATTATTTTATATTTCACAATTTCTCAACACGTCTTATAAATAATTCATATTATCATAGTTCTCATGTTGTACTATATACTCAAGAATCATTTCATAAAATATAGATCATTTCATAAGAATTCTCATAACTTTTATAACATAGTGTATCAATTAGCTTTCCTTTTTCATTTGTCTAACACGATCATATTTCTCATGCTCTAGTCTATGTTCAAGATTCTTTCATAAAATATTGAGTTCACGTTCCAAAACAGGTTCATGGATTATTTGGTAAAAATACGGGTTCACAAATATTGTTTCTTTCATAAGTAAGATCGCCGTTTAATTTCATAAAACATCTAACTTCCATTATGTTTCAAAACATGTGTTCATAAGACAGTTCATAAAATACAAGTTCGCAAACATAATTTTCTTTCACAAGTTAAACCATTATTTATTTTCTCAAATCATAAATCATGAAAGTATAAGAAATTTAACCATTCACACATTCATAATACCAAGCTAGTGATAAGAAACACCCACTTCAAAGACGAGTGCTCCTCCTCTAGCCACGCCCTCCAGTTCTCTCTGAAACTCTGGTTCCTAATCACATAGATAGAATAGGAACTTACTATGTAAACTAAGGTGACACATGCATGTTTGTGTTGATATAAAAGTGGGGTATTTTTTTTCCTTAATAATATCCTTTATAATCATTCTTGGTACTCTCATGGTCCCCAAAATTCCTAACTTTGGTTTAGGTACTTAGGTTTGCTTAAAACCTTCTTAAACTATATTCTTCTCATTTTCAGATTCTGCCCCAGAGGTTCAAAAATACATTAAAACTACCACACCTCACTGGAAACTTCTCTACGATTACAGAGAGCTAGGTTTTTGTGTTATATAAAGTTTTTAAGAAGACACCGACTCGTTATCAACATAAAAGGTCTTAAAAATTCATACCACAGAATTTGTCAAAAAATGACCTGTTTGGTAAAATTAAGATATCTTGAAATATAATCAACCAAATTGAGTTCTGTAAATTGGGGGTGAAACTAGACCCATAGACCTTTCTTTAGATATGTGAATCATCTCAAGTGGAGTTTTATAGAATAATTTACAAGTGTTCAAAGTGGGATGTTATTCTGCCTCTCTGTCACAGAATCTTCAAAAATGGTATGGGGGCTCAAAACTATATTTTTGGGTCCAACCAAAAATCAATCATGTTAATAACATGCTAAACTAACTCTGTTTGAAACATATTTTTAGTTAGGACTTGTTTGGCTAGCACGAAAAATCTGAGATTGGGACTTTAAGTTCACTATTTCGTCCTTTTCTTGAGGTTCATTATTCCCTCGTTCTTTTCTACCCTCTTACCCATGCAAGAATTTTTTTTCTCCAACTTAAAATCATTTTTCGTGTTATCTTAGACATTTCTACTAACTTTCTCATAGATCTCCATTTATTTTTCTACCATGATCTTGAATCAAGAAAATTTCTCTTTCTTAGATTCAAGATCCTTCTCTTATGTTATTCCATATTCTTATCTTCTTTTTGTTTGAAGTGGAAAGATATGTGTGAGATGATTTTAGAACTTTAAAGACAATATTTAAGAAGTTTTTACTTAATATGTTTCTTGATTGAAGGATGGAGAACTCAAGTTTCAAGTTCCTCATTCTTTCTTCTTTCTTCATTTCCTTTCTTTTCTTCCTCATTCTTTCTTCTTCTTTTTCTTTTTTCTTCTCCTTTCTCTTCTCCTAGGAGTGGCCAACGAAATTCTAGAGACGGAAAGAGGTTGAGAAAATATTTTAAGTGTTGGAGAATGGGTTCTATTTATAGGCAAATGTTTGGGGGGTGAGAAGTTCATTTTACCCATCATTTAGTTTACATCCAACTTCCAATTCAATTATTGTTCTTTCAATTTGGTTTCAATCCAACTAAATCTTGGGTTTCAAGACTTCTAATACCTTGTTTGAATTCAATAATTCATTTTTCTTATGCCATAAGGTCTTGTTTGGTTTAATGGAGAACAAGTTTTCAAGTTTTATGGTACTTGACAAGACTTTTTTATTTTATTTTATTTTATTTTATTCTAATTATGTCACATCACAACTTCTCTCATCTCATTATTCTTTCATGTGCTTACACTATTTTTTGAAGACTTTTTAAAGCTTTGATGATGTGGAAAAATCATATTTTCACATTTTCACATTTTCTTTGTTTTTTGTTTTTTCATAAAATGTCACATCACACTTTTTACCTAGGGAATTTTGGCCAAGCCTCTTCTAGAAGTTTTATTTTAATTTTTTTATTATTTATCTTATTAATTCATGAGATTAAAATTCACTTTGAGCTCAAATTAACTTCATTTTGGTCAAATTTTAAATTTTGGGCCTAATTTTTGTTTGGGCTTGTAATTAAATTAATTGGATCATAAATAAACTAATTGGGTTCAAATAATTATTTATATTGGATTTCCATAATATTTTGCCTAAATCCCTAATTAAATTTTTCTATTTGGCTTTTTAAAATTTGGGCCTTATTTAGGCCTTCCATAACTTTCCTTCTTTTGAACTCTCAATTGAGTTTTTTGGTTTTATAATTTTGTTGGGACCTTATGGTTGGGCTTAGTCTCATTCTATGCCCAAATTATTATTAAAAGTTTTGGGTTTTAGGAGTTCCTGGGCCTTACTTTGGCCCGTTTTAATTTTTTGCGCATTTTTTGTCTTTCGCATGATTTTCTAACTTGAATGTTTTAAACCTCTGTGTTCAAAATTTATTTGAACTCTTTTTATAAATTTCATTTTTCTAGCTTTATCCTATTCCATATTCCATGCATTCATCTCTTTGTTCATAGGGTTCGAATGTCATTTCTCCAGGCGTAACGCCTTTGTTCTAGATTTAGCTTCTAAGTATCGTGTTTGAGAAAAGTGAGGCATCACAATTTCCTTCACTTATAAAAATTTCATCCCGAAATTGATCTTACCGGGTGTAACGATATGTGGATACTTTTCTCGCATGTCCTCTATCTCCCACGCAGCTTGTTCCACATTTCCAGGCCTTTTCATCACTATACTTCTTACTAACGTCGTTGCCATATTTTCCTCTAGATAATCCTTCATGAGGTGTCCTGGTTGTTTACAATTAAAACACTTAAAGTTTGGTTTGACGTTTGACCCCGCACATTCTTTCGACACATGTCTGGTCTTGTCGTATGTCCAACATTATTTGGGTTCACTTTGACTGCCAATCGTTCCCTTATCTTGTGTGTGAGTGATGTCTCTCTTTTTCTCAACTCTTCTTACCGTTACTTGGTTCCCCTGAAGATAATTTTTTTGGATGTGGCCTAATTGTCTACACTTGTGACACTTAACAAATGGTTTGGCGATGATTGCCGTACATTTTTTGGATACATGACCGGTCTTGCCACAAGTCCAACATTGCTCAGGTTGACTTTTATCACTTGATGCTCCCTTGACTTGAGTAATACGCTTAGGATTTGATACTTTGGATTATATTTGCTTCTTGGGCATCATTCGGGTTTTGAGATCTTGTCCATCAATGTTTCTTTGTTTTCAAGTGAGCTTTCTCAAAAGTTTCTCATGATTTCGAGATTATCGCCTCATTATGCATGTCATTTTCTTAAACATTCGTCTAACGGTCGAATCATTACGAACGTGGGGTTCTAGTTACACTACCGACCCTTCATGCTCCTTGTGACGTTCCTCTTCCGCATGCACCAAAGCGTACGATTCTCCTTCACCGTCCATGTCCTAAGACATAACCGAAACACGTCTTGTTCTAATAATCAACTAATGGTTACGATACCCATAGTTAACTGGATAAACAAATCCAGAACAAGGTAATTCCTGACAAAGGCACTAATAAGCCAAGCGCAACCTCTCATTCAACATACTTGTTGGCCCAGATGTGAAATCTAGAGGGGGTGAATAGGTTTACTAGCAAACTTAATCGATTTTAAACCTTTTTTTTAACCTTAATTAAAATCTAAGTGCAGAAGCGATATTTATCAAACTAAGGTGTGTGTGCAAAAATATAAACAATCACGTAAGCACAAAAATGAAGAGCTAAGG
>JAUTBS010057680.1:1852-13567 GCA_032361285.1 Aequorea victoria
CGTCGACATCAAATGTCGATTGGTCGAGAGACTGAGAATGAGAGTGAGAGATTAGGTCGGCGCCGCTGTGATCGATTGATCAACGAGAGGCGAGAGGGGCGTTGCGAGGTTGAGACTTGAGAGGGGTGCTGTGAGGTCGGTGCGGCAGCAACGCTGCGAGGTCGAGAGGCGGCGACGCTACTAGGTCAAGTGGCGGCGACGATGCTGGTCGGGAGACAGCGAGTTGATGACGCTAAAAGGTTGTTCCATTGTGAGATTAGGTCAACACTCGAGAGGCGCAAATTCAATTTTAAAAATTAGGGCTGAAGTGAAGTGTGTAAGACTAAGACCATTAAAAAAATCTTATGTGTATATATATATATATATATATATATACATATGTATGTCTGCATTACAAACGGTTCGGTGTGATTCTAATCGTGTAAATATTTCTAAAATCGGGAACCAAGTTGTTTATAACGCATCTTAATTTTTGGGAACTGGAATCGGATCCTGTAAAATTTTAACCGAACCGAACCATACGGCTTGGTTCGAATTGGCCCGATTTATTGATTCCTCCAATTTTTTTGTGCACCCCTAGTAAAGGGATGAGTGTAGAGAGTAATAGAGATATTTGGTCTAATTGAACTAATGGTCTTTAAGAGTTAAGAGTGAAGAGTGAAAATCTTTTTTTGACTAAATATTCTATAATATCTTCGTGATAGTCTTTGCACCAAAAGTTCCATCAAATAATTGACCTCTACTAGCCTTTCTTAAATTCATATTTTAAATTAAAAAAGAATAAGTATTTTTAATTAATTCCTTAAGAACTTATTTTGATGAAAAATAAGTAAATAAACAAATAAAATAAAACAATTAAGGCCAAAAATAAATGAACAACTAAACATGCAACAAGTAGACAACTAATTAAGCAACTACTATATTTGCACTTTTTCAAAAATAACACTTTCCAAAACGGTTTATAAGACTTTTTATAAAAAAATAATTCAAAAACACTTTAAGAACTTTTCATTTTCTTTCTTTTCAAAAACAATTTAAAAAACTTAATAAAATTGCTCTTATAAAATAAATTTTTTTTAAAACGCGATTTTCGTATAACCTATAGGAAGTTGTTTCTAATAAAAGCATTTAAAAAAAAAACACGTTAAAATAATATTTTTGAATAAAAATTTAGTGCAAAATATGAAAAGTTCCTAAGCTAGTTGCCTAAAGTAAAACAATGCAAGCATGGTAATATTTTTGAATAACAATACACCCGGATGCGCGTCTGGACGAAAGTGGTCAGTGGTGTCCCGAGGGACTTATGTCCGAATGCACGAAATCGCGTTCGGATGCTGGATTGAACGTCGTGACGTTCCGCGACAAATCAATTTTTTACGTCGCGTCTTTTAGGTTAATCTTGAGAGCCTATATGAGAAATCAAAGTCCAGAGGTTTCTTTACTGATTTCTTTTGAGCCATTTTAGAGAGAAAAGCTTGAGAAAAAGAGAGAGAGATGCTAGAGTAAGTGATTGTAATCTGTATTGATTACAGTGGATTGATTGATCTCCTCTTCCATGAACGTAGACATCTCGCCGAATCACGTACACCTGTGTGTGATTGTTCTTGATCGCTCTTTGGTGATTGTTCTTGTTTCTTTATTTGTTTGTGTTTGGATCAAAATTCTTGTTCGATTCTCAACAAGTGGTATCAGAGTTATAGTTGTAGTTTGATCATTTACAAATAGTAGAGATGACAAACACCAAGTACAAGTTCGAGAAGTTCAACAGTAAGAACAACTTTTCGTTGTGGCAGCGACGGATGAAGGATCTGTTGATCAAGTAAGGGGTCTCCAAGGCATTGCTCGCCAAGGCTAAAAAGCCTGAGAGGATGAGTAAAGATAATTGGGAAGATCTGGATGCAAGAGCTGCGAGCGTCATTCGTCTGAATCTAGGCGACAATGTAAATAATGTAATTAATAACTTCTTGAACGAGGAGACGGCAGAGGCGATCTGACAGAAGCTGAAAGGCCTATACATGAAGAATAATCTAGAAAATAAATTATATGTCAAAAAATAGTTATACGGACTGCAGATGAAAGACAGTAATGATCTCTTGGAACATCTCAATACTTTCAATATGCTTATTACTCACTTATCAGGATTCGATGTTAGAGTTGGTGATGAGGATAATGCGATATTACTTTTGGCATCCTTACCATCCTTCTATGATCATCTGGGGACATCCCTAATGTATGGGAATGAGACACTAAAACTCGAGGAGGTGACTAGTGCTCTCTTATCACATGAAAAAATAAAGAAAGAGGATGAGACGGGTGCAGAATGTTATATTGTGACAAAGTAAAAGTCAAAATGGGGCAGAAGTAAATCCAAGAATAGAGGTTCCGGTAAAGGTAGAAGCCAATCTAAGGGTAAAGGCAAGAAGGATGTAGAGTATTTCTACTGCCACAAAATCGACCAGTACAAGAATCAGTGCCAAGACCTGAAAAATCACAAGGAGGGGAAGAAGAAAGGATAGAAGCCCGCTGAATCACCCAACATTGCAGAAGACAAGTCAGACAAATCAAATAGTGATGTGGATGCAGACTTAACTTATAACCTCTTTAGGTAGTAACCTTCTAACAAAGTCATGAATTTTAGATTCTAATTGTTTCTATCATATGTGTCCAAATAGAGATTAGTTTGATGCCTATAAATCTTATAACAGGAGTACTATTTTAATGGGTAATGATGCGGTCTGCAAAGCTATTGGAATATGTACCATTAAAATCAAAATGTTTGATAGAGTTGTAAGGGTTTTGGGTAATGCCAGACACATGCTAGACTTGAGGAAAAACTTAATTTTTCTAGGGGTATTGGACACATTAAGTTGCGTGTATATGAAAAATGACAGGGTAATGAAAATCACAAAAGGGAATTTGGTTATAATGAAGGGTCAGAAAGTAGGTAATCTGTATAGGTTGGTTGAGGACACCATTATTGGAGTTGCTATCTCCACTCCTATAGGATCCAGTGTGGATGACACCAAACTTTGGCATATGCGGTTTGGTCATATGGGTAAGCGTGGTATGTTAGAGCTTCACAAAAGAGATTTGTTGAATAGTGTCAAAACTTGTATGATGAATTTCTAAAAATATTGTGTAAAATTCGGTAAAATTTTAATTTTTTTTAAAACTAATTATTAATACAAATAATAGATAAATTAACTAAAATAAAAATAACTAATTAAAAATATAAATAACGTTAAGTAATAAAAATGATTTTGAAAATATTACTAAATAGAGTATACCCAATTATTTTATTAATGATTTTTTTTTTTGGAAAAGAAGAAATAAAGAAAATTAAATATGTCGAAAATCTATTTTTGGGAAGCTTGGTTGACAGTTGTGGCAGAATTCTTGTTAAATAGGAAGATTTGAAAAAGATAGGAAGTTTAGTTGGCAGAAACAACTGGCTATACGTTTAAAGTTGGGAAGATAAGAACCGTGAGAGGGACTTGTGGGATTCAATCCCACTAAATCTGCTCTCATTCCATCCTTAAAAACCAACCCTTATCCCTCTGAAAACCCATCTCCACACACTCAATCCCCCTCTACGAGATTGCTCTCTCTCTGTCTCTCACTCCCGACCTCCTCCTTAGCTTATCCACTCCAGAACTACCAAACACTGCCATCACTATCGAATACCACCACCATCGACGTTTGGACGCCGCCGTGAACACCACCATCACCCTCACATCGTCATCATCATCATCACCATCGGGTGATCACAGGTTAGGCATCCCCTGTTCTGTTATTACACACAGTAAAAGATATATATATATGTATATCATCATATTATTAGATTAAAGTTTAGTTGAGGATTAATCTATCAAACAAATAGATATGAAAATACCATGATTCGTGACCAATGGAGTAGACCTTGATAGATGTATATATATGTATAACAGTAATGTATATATATAATCAGATTCATGTATGAAAAATCATGAAATCAACCACCCAAAATATGTCTATAACTCTCGGAAATATCATAAACCATGTTGGAAAAGTAAAACCAGAGAGTAAGATCGATATCTATATATATAAAAGAAATATGTATATATATATATATGTGTCACAGTAAGATGAATAATAGAACCATGTATGAAGATATCATAATCGATCAAGAAGAATATGCTAAAATCTTCAGAATGTGATAGAATAATCATTAATAATGTTAATGGAGAAGAAAAGGATGATAAAGATCATGAAAGACCTAAGTTTCAGAACCCATCAATGGTTGTTCCGAAGTTTGGGTCGACTCACATGATGGTTGGGTCGACTCACATGCCACAGAAGCTTGTTTCGGTTAACTCTGGTGTTTTTTGTCCAGACGAAATTTACCAGTGTCCGAACATTCATGTTTCATCCGGACGGAGCATGAATGGCGTCCGGACGACGTCCATTCCTGAAGCTTGAATGCAGAGACCTTCCTCTTTTGGGTCGACTCACAGCTTGTTAGGTCGACCCCGGGACAACTGTTTTACCTCTGGGTCGACCCAGAAGCCTTTTGGGTCGACTCATAGGGACCTGTTTACCTTTGGGTAAATTCAAAGCCTTGCTGTGTCGACTCAAAGCCCTCTGTAACATCTTTTGGTCAACTTATTGACCCTCTGGATCGACCCATCCACCAATTTGTTTTGAAAAATGTCCTAAAAATAATTCCTAAAGGCTTAGGCTCTATTTGGCATCAATTTATATGTTGAATTAAGTTAATTAATACCAGAAGCTATGATTGAAACCTATAAGAATGAGGATGGGTCCGTTTGGTTAAAATAAATAGTTATTAAGCTTTATTTTTCGATTATGATAAATTGTGCTACATAATTAGGGTGACGAGGATTCCTGTGACGCCTCACTTTTCACAACACGGTCATTAAGCACTAAGCATAGAATAAAGGTGTAAAATTACCTAAATTGTTGACAAGAAGTTTTAACCCTAGAATATAAGTTTTCCAAACCCTAAGGAATCTAAGTAGTTATGGCTATAAATTAAAACTTAAAGAAAGTTTAATGTTAAGTTTGAAGAACAATGTTAGTGTTCTTGGATCACAACCCAAACATAGGATTTTGGCCTAGAGTTCAACATGAAAGGTTAAGCCCATGCACTCACGAATTAAATCAATAGATCCAAATTAAATGTTATGGCCCAAATAATTAAATTGGAGCCCATTCCATGAACTAGTATTGGAAAATTCCATAAAAGGCCCAAACTTGGAATTTAATCCAAATGAAGTGAAATTAGAGCCCAAAGTGAATTTGCATCTCATGAATAATTAAAATAAATAAATAAAATAATTAAATGAGGCTTCTAGAACCCCCCCTTGGCCGAAATTCCCATGAGGGGAGTGGGATGATGTGACAATTTTTAGTGAAAAAAGAAAAAAAAAGGAAAAGAAAAAGAAAAGAAAAAGAAAGGAAAAGATGGTTGCTTGGATAAATGGTTTTCCTAAGCGAAAAAGCCTTATAGGAATAGTTCCAACACATGGGAGAATTATGAGAGGAGGGAAGAAATGATATGACATAATTGGGATTAAAATAAAATAAAAAGAAAAATGTCAAGTCAAGTACTATTAAATTAGGGAATGTGTTTCCCATTAAACCAAACAAAGTCATATGGCTTAAGGAAAACAGATTATTGAATCCAAACAAGGTGTTAAAAGTCTTGGAGACCAAGTTCTAGTTGGATTTGAATTTAATTGAAAGAACAAGGGTTAAAACCTAAGGAATTTTGATGTGAAATTGAAGGATAATGTTTGGTCTTATGGATCACAACCCAAACATGAGGTTTTGGGTTAGAGTTTAACACGAGAGTTCAAGATCATGAACTCATAAATAAAATCAATGAGCCCAAACTAAATTTTAGAACCCAATTGACTGATTTAAAAATCAATCAAGAGTTGAAGCCTTAGAAAAATCACAAAAATGTTCAATTTTTAAACAAATACCAAAAAGGGACCTATATAAATTTTTAAATTATGGAAATAGGAAAAGGCCAAAATAAAGCTCATGCCAAATAGCCCCCCCTTGGTCGGCAGCCTCTTTCCCATGTGAGAAGGTTGATTTGACTAATTTCTTGAATTATTGAATTAAAGAAAGAAAGGAAAGAAGAATGATGGGACAATAGCAACTTAGAATTAACACTCCAACTTGTATTCTACTCTAATTAATTAATTGTGGGAGGTAATTATACACATAAATATACCTCAAAATGATAAGAATGCAGAAAATAAATGGAGTTAGAAAGAAAACCAGTCAGAGAAGAGAATAGTAAATAAAGCAGAATTTGGGAGATTTCTTGCTAGATTATTTGAGAACCCCTTTTTGATGTGATCTCTCATATCCATCAAATCACTATTGGCCCCATGCCATCAAGTCCTTTTGGAAGACTTAGTGGCAATGAAGTCATCAATGGATGGACATTTGATGGACCATGGGATTAAAAAGAAAAAGAAAATTATAGAAATGACCCCACCACCTTGCCTATAAAAAGGCCACTTATCCCAAGACTTTCAAACTTTTTCTTCTCTCCTTTCCCTCACTAGAATTTTGAATTCCATAAGAAGAAGAAGAAGAAGAATAAGAAAAAGAAGAAGAAGAAAGAAGAAGAGGAAAGAAGAAGAAGAATGAAAAAGAGGAAGAACAAGAAAGTGAGGTCTATCATCTAGGAGCAAAAACAAGCCAAGTAAGAGACCTTTTAAGCTCTATTTTCTATCATTATCTTCATGTCTTCACACCTCTATAAGATAAAGAGAATATGAACAAAAACAATAGATGAGAATGAAGAAAGGAAATAGAACCAAGAAGATAATGTTGGAAACCTTGTTCTAGGGAAGTTCTGTAAGAACTTAAGATGATGCATAAATAACATAGAAAATTATTAAGAACCATTTTATGAAGATATTATGTTGTTGAGATATGTTTGGACATGCCTTAGATGGGTTAAAATGGGAGAAGTTGTTGGAAGTTTGTGTTTATGAAGAAACGACCAAAACATAATAGTTTTTAGGCCAAATCTTGAATTCTCGTGGGAACCAAATGAAGTCAAAATGAAAATATGTTTATGAAAGAGGTTATTTGAGATGTCTTGAGAATGTGTAATTTTTGGTTGGACCCAAAATTGTAATTTGAAACCCCTTCTCTATTTTTGAAATTTCGGTGATAACAAGGAAGAAACAGAGGTTACTTTGAACCATTCTATCTTGGTCTACAAACATCCCCTTATTCTGATCCACATATCTAGAGATAGATACATGAGTCTAGATTCACCTTCTTTTTACAGAAGTTGATTGTATTGATTATATTTTGAGATATGTCAATTCTACCAAACAGACCCTTAATTCGACAGATTCTGTTGTGGTATTTGTTAGACCCTCTTCCGTGTACAACCAGTGTTTGGTGTCTTCATAAAAAATGTAGATAACAAATAAATCTAGACCTCGGTAATGGTGCATAATTTTTAAGTGATTGTTGGTAATTTAAAAGCATTTTATTCCTCGGTGGCATAATTTGGAAAATAGAGGAAAATGGTTTAAGGGAGCTTTGAGCCTAACCTAAGTACTTAAGCCTAAGTAAGGGACATTAGGGAGTATGGGAATGGTAAGAATGATAAAAAATGATATAAATAAGAAGGAAAATATCCCACTTGCATATCCACACAAGCATGCATGTTTCATTCTAGTTCGAGTAGTAAGTTCATATTCGATTAATGTCTTAGGAACCGAAATTCCGGAGTGAACCGGAGGGCGTGGCTCGAGGAGGAGCAAGCGCTTAGAGGTGGGTGTTCTTATCATTAGCTTTGTATTATAGATACGTGAATGGTTAAATTCTGTACGCTTTGATGAATGATAGTTTAACGCATGAATGAAATATATACTTGCGAACTTGTGTTTTATGAGCTATCTTATGAACTTGTGATTTGAAAATGGAAGTAAATATTTTATGAGAATAAACGGTGATCTTATCTATGAAAGGAAATGACTTGTGAACCTATATTTAAAACATAATGAGAGTTAGATGTTTTAAAAAATGAACTGTGATGTTACTTGCAAAAGAAACGAGGTAAGTGAACTTATGATTTATAAAATGCACCATGAACATGTTTTGGGAACTTGAACTTAATATGCTATGAAATGATCATTGAGAATATAGTATGATATGAGAACTGTGATTAAACGAGAAATGTTTGGATAAATGAAAGAAAACGAGTTACTCATATGAAACCACACTATGGAACATAAGATGAAGCGAATCATAAAGAAATGTAAAGTGTAAGAATAATTATTGGGATTAAGGAACGATGATTAAAGGATGCACTATGTGTATTATGATAGCCTTGATAATACATGGTGAGTGGCATGAGGTGGGTATATCGCACACCTGATAATGCGTGGATATACGCCACTGTATAATGATATATACATATATATATGGAATATATCGCACACCTGATAATGCATGGATATATGTCCTAATTATGATGATACATGATGTGTTAGCTCTACCACTGAGCTATGAAAAGTGGCCCGGCGAATAATCTTTAGCCCTGTCCAATTAAGAGTAGGCGTGATATTCCAAGAAGTAGTACTGCAACAATTCCTGGTTGGGAGGTTAATACAGCCCAAGGCTTTCATGAGATATTATGAATGATAAATGGACAAGTATGTTACCACTACTAAGTGGATGATAAGACGTAATAGTCACTACTATGTGAATGAATAGAAATGATACGGAAAATCCTCCACTGAGAGGTGATGATGTTATGATATGAAAAGTCCTCCACTGAGAGGTGATGATATTATTGTCATGGAAATACCTCTACTGAGAGGTGAATAATGATAAAAGAAACGTTTGACTTTTGAAAGATAATGAACGGAATGATGATGAACAACATTTTGTTAAAAAGAAAGAATGAATTGAAGATGAAAGGTAAAAAAAGAATTAGAAATGGTTTGATACTTGAAAAATCCTCTTCTATGAGGTGATTTGTGAAAAGTAGACAATTTGGAATGTTTTATGATGAAGTAAATATTTTGTGAAATGCTATCCTATTTAAAATGATGAACTGTTTTATTCCATTGTGCCATTTATAATATTGTTGCTTGTGATTGGTGAGCACTTGGACCTTATCTCACCCACACATAGATAATGTTTTTGGCTGGTATTGAAGTCAATGTGATGTCTGGTACTGTCCACTGTGGTATTAGGCTTTAGGGAAGGTAGTAGAGAGTCGAGTCTTGGAAACACCCTTTTGTCTTTTTAGAATATAACTAATGGTGTGATGTTATTAAGGCTGTGAGCCTCTTATGTATGTTTTGGATATTATGATGGGCCCAGGGATAAAGTTTTGATGTTATGTTAAAAGAAAAAAAAATGTATGCTCAGAATGTTGTGTATATTGTTAAGTATGATGGGTGGAGTACCCATCCTCAGGTTCCGTGCCAGGTGATCAGGGCGGGGCTTGACAAATTGGTATCAGAGCTTAGGTTGAGTAGGTTCTGGAAATCTCTTAAGTCTAGAGGTCACAGTGGACTGGCACATCGCCGATTGTTATGAGCCGTAGGTTGTAGGACGATGGAATCGTCGCGAGAGGTTTATGTGTAATCTTCTTGTGAAAATGTGATAAGTTGTTTGTAACCTAAGAAAGTGGACCATGGGATATCATACCCTTATTTTCGGACATCTAGTTAACTAGCTTGGAAATTCGGTTGGAAACATGTTGGCACCGACGTTGGTTCTAATTTGGAAGTCTGAGTGTGTTGACTGGATTGGGGAGATAGGCCCAGTAGTAGGACTAGAGAGGTAGAACATGAATATAGAATGAGTTTTACATAGTGAATCTGTTGAAATTTTTATGATAAAGATGAGTTTGTTAAGGGAGTGTATGTTTACATCCCTGTTCGTAGAGGAGGTTTCGTGGAAAAGGTGTTGGATTGCACCCTTGGTTGTTAAAGGAAATTCTTTCCAAAAAGTGTTGGTACCATGTTATAGTCTTGTGATGAGATGAAAAGTCGGAGCATAGTATCCCGCGTTGAGTCGAGAAAAAAGTAGAGTGAGGAACTTTGAGTTGTAATTTGGGATTAACTGAGGAGTTAGTGCTATGAGTCACCACCGTTAATTGTGAGAAAAAGGATACCGAGGGGTCAATTACGAAAGGATGCAATGATGATCGAAGTTGTAAGAAATAAAATTTTATAAGAAAAGTTGTTAACAATAAAACCTTGATAGTAATCTGTCACGATAATTAACGTAAGACTCTGTATCAAATATGTATACACGTTCGTAATTCAGATGATCGCGCTGATGAAAGGATTGTGTAGGGAATACACTAATTATGTCCTTAATTGGTTTGATTTCGTAAAGACAATAGTATAAAGCAATATCTACAATAAGTAATGATGATAGACATTATGTATTCCATGAGTAATATTAGTTTCCGGGCATGAAGGGTCCGAGAAACTATACTACGAACCTAGAGCTTGGGAAGAACATGAAACGAAGTGTATGAAGGGAAATGCGTGATAAGCAAGAGTGCTAAGATGTGCTTAGTAAACGTTGAGAAGAAGTGAGAATAAAGAGGTAAAACGAACTCATGACCTAAATGTTGATGAGAGAATGACGATGAGATTTTGAAATGTTGGAAATGATTTACTTGATTTAGTATCTCTGAATGAACTCATAAACCCGTTAAGTTGTGAGCAAGAGAATCATAACATGTAGATTAAAAACATGTTTCGGTTATGTTTTAGGACATGACTGGTGAAGCAGAATTGTACGCTTCGGTTCATGTAGAAGAGGAACAACACGACGAACAAAGGGAACCTGAAGTTCGTCAGGAACCGCAAATTCAGAATGATCTGACGGTGAAGCAAATGTTCGAAGCTATGACACACATGATGGAGCAACAAACGCAACATTATGGGAGACCACCTGTTACACCAGTTAGGACGAACAACACAATTTACGTTCAATTTAAGAAGTTGGACCCTCCCTCGTTCAACGGAAACTCTGGCGAGGTGAAAGTTGAGAATTGGATCAAGAGGATCGAACAACTTTTCAAATTCATGATGGTGACAGAACGACAGAAGGTCCTACTGGCAACCTTAACGCTGACTGAAGAGGCACACCAATAGTGGGAAGCGACTTCAATATTACTAACTACACTGGTGGAAGAAGCCGCACCACCAGTCGTAACATGGGACCAATTCAAAAGGAAATTCGATAAAAAGTATTTTCTTGAAAGCTATCGACACGAGAAGGAACAAGAGTTTATCATACTGAAATAGAATGAGAAAACGGTGAACCAGTATGAAGTGCAGTTCAGAGCTTTGTCGCGTTTTGCACCATCTATGGTGGCAACTGAAGCTGAGAAGAGTAGGAGGTTCAGAAGCGGTCTGGATTACCTCATTCGTTCAAAGTTCTCTACCCAAAATTTTGGAACATATGCCGAGTTAGTAGACGCTGCTAGGAGGGCCGAGAAGGACATGATGGAAGGTAGGGAAAGATGGGAGACTTTTAAGAAGGCTCGTTTCGACACAAAGACACGCGGAGAGACAAAGTCTCAAAACCCTAAAATTGTTCAAGATTCACAGACTGTAGGGAGTCTTTTTAGACCACCCCTAACAAGACACAGACTTGGACCGGGAATACCCATGGAGGATTCGCTCCGAGAAACAA
>JAUTBS010057791.1:0-13561 GCA_032361285.1 Aequorea victoria
TTGTTAAAAAAAAAAAAACAAACATACAAAGAATAAAAACCATCCATCCAAACAGATAATATGAAAACAAAAAATAAAAATCATTGTTATGATCCAGAAGATCATCCGTTGAGCAGATGAGCCAAAATTTCAAAAAATTCTCAAAATCTCAAAGTTCGCGCTGCATCATCTTCCTTGCGTCCGGGCATTTGGACAGGCGTTCGGACATTCTTCACGTCCATAGCATACGGGAGTAAAACAACCGGACATTTTGCTCCGAACGTCCGGACGTTCGACGAACATGTTGCTACTGGACAAAAATGTCCGAACGTTTTTGCCCAGCGTCCGAACGTTTTCCAGCAGAGAGCTCTGTTGTCGCCTGGTTCTGTCTCCGATGATCCGTTTCGATTCATTTTTCGATCAAACATGAAAAATACAAGAACCATACAGAATGAAAATTACATTTAAAATCCTATGTCTCTGACATGGAGTTCACAAGTTCTATTACCCGAATCACATTGCCGGGAAAAAATAAAAGTATAGAAATAAAAATATAAACCATTCATTCAATCATTAATAGACGGATCATAACAATGGCGAAATTCTACAAAACAGCGATTACCAACCACGTATTTACAATCTACAAAACGTATCGATTGACTCTGATACCACTTGTTGAAGTCCCGAGGATCCCGAACCAACAATGTGCACCTTGAACTAAGGTCCAAACAAACCTCTTGTTCATACCAACTCGCTTATCCCAAGGGGAATAACATTCCCAAAGTTATAGCTTATTTACTTCCAAAACGGTGACTACGTTCACCAAGACTTTTCTATTCAAAAAAAGGGTTCGCCTAGCTTGCTAGGACCATCTTTCCACAACCGGAGCCATAATCTCAATTCGAGGATCCATTGATTATGTCCTCCTTCTCGAGTTCTCAAGCTCATACCATCCCTTAGGATCATCTTTCACGCATCAACAACGCACTTGGAACAAAGTTTCATATACCTATAACTTCCACCACGAGTTCTCGAACTCCTCCGAACATTAGGGTCATCACCCTAACCACAACGACCAAGATTCAACTTCCTTTTAGAACCTTCTTCTCAACCTGGCTTTGATACCAAAATGTAACACCCCACTCCCCAGAAGATAATTAATCATACTCGGAGTGGTGCTACGTCATCTCTTATCATACAACTCATATAACATAACAACCTTTATAATTAAAAACCATCCACAAGGCTCCAACCAAACAAGGTACAATAGGAAGTACATGTCCATACAAAGGATGATACTCCATCAACTACAGGATACACAATCCCTCATATAATAACAACCAAAAAGAGATAAACATCTACATCTCATGATAATCCAAAAGGAAAAATACAACAAAAGTCTTCATTCCTTCAACCCAAAACTCCACATGGCACTATGGACCGACGTCTACTCCAACCTGGAGACAAGGTTACAGGAGAGTAGACTTAGCATCATAATTAAAAGCATACAACAAAAGAGTATGATAAAGCAGGTTTTAGTGCAGCAACAACCAAGCATATATATTGAAACAACCTATGCATGGGAAAACACATCCCTGACTCGGCTCACTAGCCAACCCTTACGGTTCCATTTAAAACTTCACACTTTTACACACGGTCCAATAGTCACCCAAAGAGATTTAAACATGCTTTGTAAATCTTTTCAACACACATGGACCTACGGCCAAACTCCATGATATGTAAATCATTTCGAAACCTGGCACTATGGCCCATCCTATGTTTATGATGCAACCTACATGCACAACATATAACCCAGCCGAATGGCACAATAACTTACCATAAGAAATATACAACCTTGGTCCTACGGCCCATCTTTCTTCTCATGAAGGAACATGTACACACTCATGTATAAACGGCCCAACGGCCCTACACCTGTTTAGAAAAACATTATAAAATCCTAAACTTGAGGCTCATTAGCCCATCATATATAATGCTTATAGCTATACATACGTGCTCATTAACACACACCCACACTACCGCCCTCACCTTTGGGCTTCCCCAACGGAGTATTGCCTTAAAAGGCTACAACATACCTCTTTTTGGCTATGCTCCTGACAGAGCCACATAACAAGTCAATGCTCACAACTGAGCTACGCTCCCAATAGAGCTATGCAATAAATGTAACACCCACATCTGGGCTATGCTCCCAATGGAGCTATACAACAAGATGACGCTCACATCTGAGCTACGCTCCCAATGGAGCTATACAATAAATGGATCCACACACACAAGAAACTCATGCTCACACTCTTTATATAGAGAAACATAGCTTCTTAACTACCCAAGGGATTCATGCTCATATTCTTTATAAGAAAAGAAAACATCATTGCATATACAAGTCGCACATGCTCATAACTCATCTTACATTAGAAAATACCTTTCAACCTCATGATAGAACATAATGCCAAGCATATAATAAAGCATGCCCATCAACATGTATAAAACATTTCATGACATGCCAATTATTATGAACAAGCTAGCTACTCTCACCTTCGAAATCCAAGTCTTACGATAGGCCACAACTCTCGTGAGGTGCCTGTCCTTCTTCCTCAAATATTCTTTCGAAACTTATAACATAAGGCAGCGATATGTAAGGATCTACATTAATCTCATATCATACTACCCCCTTTATGTTTTCATGAGTTAGATATACTTATTTGTGATATATTTTATAAAGAAATTTAGGGCCAAAAGGGTCTACAATCGTCCCAAAACTCAACTGCAGCAGCATCATTTTCTCTCACTTGAGTCGACTCAGACCCATATTGGGTCGACTCAAAGGGCTTGGGTCGACACACTCTTCCATCGAATTAACACACATGCATGGAAATAGGGCTAGGGTCGAGACAAGGGTCGACTGTCATGGTTCGCACGCGCATAAAGCACCACCTTGGGTCGACACACAATAGATTTGGGTCGACCTACACATAGGGTTCAGGTTTGATTCGACACCACGACTACTTGGGTCGACTCAAATGTCCGCCTGCAAAAACAACAAAGACTGGAAAACCCCCTGTAGACATCCCATTTTTGATGAAACCGAACATCGGCCGGTTCCCATAGCCTTCCAATGATGAAACGTATATCAATCACGTTCAAGGGAGATTTTGCACGAGTCCGAGAGTCCGAAGAGTACTTCCAAAAATAAACCAAAACACACCAAAACATCCCCAAACCCCCCAAAAATACCAAAAACACCCCTCGGTGCCACACCCAGCGCAGCGCCACCTCTAAGTGGCGCACGCCACTTTCCTCCCAAATATCTCACGCCACCTTAAAACTCAATTGCTAGCATCGCGCCATGTCCTTTCAATCCACTTGCCAAGCCATGTTAAAACCATGAAACCGACCTAAACCGACCTACCACCAGGTGCTGTGGCATCTCAAAAATGGCGCACGCCCCTTCCCACCTGGCGCACGCCACTTGAGAGGAAACTTAGACACTAAGTCAGCTCTTTACCCAAAACCTCTATAAATAGGACCCCCTCCCCACCCTTTTAAAAGATCAAAAAAAATTAGAAGTCTCTTATAAGCCAAAGTTCTATCAAATTACACCTCGAACCTATAACTTCACACCCGAACCCTTGTCCGACTAATTAAACTTCAAACTCCTTTGTATTTGGAAGGGGAAGACCCAAAAATCATGCGGACGACTCAAATTAGGGCACATTCGGATAAGCCGTGTAAGTCGTCGAGCGCTAGGCCTAATGTGTGACCTAATTCGGGCATACCGTAGGGATACCCCGCCCTTCTCGGGAAACGTTATACGTAACCCAAGTTAGAATTAGTTAAAAAGAATCAAAACCAAATAAAAAGTTCCCCTAGAAAAATCTGCAAGCATTAATCTAGGGACAAACAGTATTAGTTCCCTCTCGAGAAGCATTAAAATGTAACCTAAGTTGGTCGGGATGATCGAAAGCCTAGCCAACTCAAGAAGCGTTGATAGGTGATCCAAGTTTTGAATGAATCGAAACAAAATGAAAAATATCCCTAGAAAAACATGAAAACGTTTATCTAGGGACAGAGAGCATTAATTCCCTCTCGGCGAGTGTTGAGAGTAATTTAAGTTGGTCAGGATGATCGAAAGCCTAGCCAACTTGGGAAGCGTTGATACGTGACCCAAGTTTTGAATTAATAAAAAAAATAAAAAATTCCCCTAGAAAAATATAAAAACATTTATCTAGAGACAGAGTATTAATCCCGTCTCGGAATGCATTGAAATACAACCTAAGTTGGTCGGGACGATCGAAAACATAGCCAACTCGGAAAGCGTTGATATGCGACCCAAGTTTTGAATTAATCAAAAACAAAAAAAAAATCTCATAGAAAAGCATAAAAATATTAATCTAGGGACAAAAGATTATTAATTTTCTCTCATGCAGTGTGCAACACAACTTATGATGGTCGGGATGCTCGAAAGCCTACCCATCCCGGGAAGTGCGAGGCGTAACCTATGTTGGTCTGAACGATCGAAAGCCTACCCAACTCAAGAAGCGTTGATACGTGACCCAAGTTTATATTAATTAAAATAAAAATAAAAAATTCTTCTAGAAAAGCGTAGAAATATTTGTCTAGGGACATAGATCATTAATTCCCATCTCAAAAAGTGTGCAACATAATCCAAGTTTGTCGAGACGATCGAAAGCCTACCCAACTCAAAAAGTATTGATACGTATTCTAAGTCTGAATTAATTCAAAATCCCTAGAAAAATGTGAAGACATTTGTCTAAACTTAGTCTTACATGACTTTAAACTAAATATGCAGTCCTTCATGACGATAAACTGGTTTATTTGCTTCTTTTTTGTCCCCCACAACCTTAAACATGTCTTCTCCTGCATAGCTTTGTGGAGTCACCACTAGGTCTTTATCCTTTGTTATCTCTGCATTGTCTATTTTGTCTCCATGAACTACGCTGGTCTGATCCTTTCAAACAAGGTACATAGGCAGCTTCATGCAAACTCAAGCACGACCATTTCATTTTGCACGTTTTTGTTTTCTTATTTTTTAGCCTGATGAACGGTTTAATAAAAATGGATTGTCTATGGTACTTTGACATTCACTCACCCACGTTTTGCGGTGAGAGTTCTGTCAAAGAGGGATAACTGTAGAAACCCCAATTTTTACTAAATCGAGCATAGGCTGGCTTGAGCTAGTTCCGCAAGCTTTCTGATGATGAATACATACATCAGATGTGTTAAAGGAGCTTCCGTATCAGTCCAAGAGTCCAAGGACTACTCCAATGCATCTCAAAACACCCCAAAAATACCTAAAAATAAAAAATAAACCTCAAGCCACTTCCCTCCTCCATGACATGGCACCAAACCACTTCCCTCCTCCTTGACATGGCGCCAAACCACTTCCCCCCTCCATGACATGCCGATACGCTACTTCCCTCCTCCCCAACATGGCGCCAAGCCACTTCCTTCCAGCCAACATGGCGCACACCACCTCACAGTAGCGCACGCCCAATTTCACATGGCGCACGCCACCTTGAGAGGAGCCTTCGGCACCAAGTCAGCTCCTCACCTGAAATTCTATAAATAAGACCCTCCCCTAAGCCAAAAAGAAGAGACATCTGAGTATCGAATCTCTGCAGAATAGACTCCTGGCCTATATATAACCCGAATTCCTACCAAATTAACAACTTAAGCATAAACTAATCCTGAAACATCACTAAGACTATCCAAGTCAGAAACCTTTGCATTGGAAGGACTCGGTGGACTCGAAGATCGCAATGAAGGCCTCCCGAGGATGTGCCGTACGTGAGAAAAAGTCGCGAAAATTGCTGAAAACTTCACTTTGCTTCCGGGATATACAGTAAGTTCTTCCCCTTTCATCTTTTATTTTTATTTTGTTCATCCTCTTTTCTCTTAAACTTCTTTTCACTTGGTAAAAGGGGAGAAAGAGGCCGTTGGTCTCGTTCTCCCCGATTTCTTTTTTATGTTTTTGTTTAAGCATATTTTTTCATTTAAATAGAAAGCATGTTCTTTTTCTTTCTTCTTCACACTCTTAGTTTTAGAAATGCATGAAATATAGGATTTAGATTATTTGTCGAAAATCCTACATGAATTGCTATCTTTTCTTTCTTTTCTTCACATTAAAAACACCTACACACGAGCACACTATTTTTCTTAAAAATAGTAGCCCCTTTTGGACCTCCTGGTGTTGAGTGCACTATGCCATAATGACGCGCACCACTTTCAGATAGCGCAAAAGTGGTGCACGCCATGCTCCAGTGGCGCGCGCCAGGTTTGAGGTGGCGGGCGCCTCCTTTTCTTAAAACTAGTGTATTCCAATAGCTTTTTCTACAATTTTATGTTTTGAACTGCATGCTTTTATATGCATCAACTGCACTGATATGCTGTCATCTCCCCTTTTTGACATTGCTTTAAGTGTAAGTATGCATTGAAAGCTTTAGTTTTAGGTTAGATCTTATTTTATTATTTTCTCTTTTAGTGTTCTCTCTTCAACCCCTTTCCTATATGTGTTTCTTTTGATAAATTTAAGATAAGAGCAAAACAGAACAGTTAAGTAGAGGCCGGTCTTCAGATCGGGCAAGAGGGGTGCCTAACACCTTTCCATTTTGTACCCTAGCTCCCGAACGATTTTCTATGGTAAGGACAGACTAGTTCCCTTGAAAGTTTTTTTGGTTTCTTGGTTTATCCGAAAACTAAGTGGCAACCCCAAAATCGTGCGTCCATTAACACAGACGTATTTGGGGGAAAACCCCTCTTTCCTTTCTTCTCGTGATTCGTTCTGCATACACTCCTCATTTTGGGTGAGGGATGAAGGAGAAAATGGATGAAAAAGGGGGTGGGTCCCTCACACCTAGGTTGAAGAAAATTTCTAGGGTAACTCCCTAGGCTTGAAAATAACATCAGTGGCTCACTGACCGCCCGAAGGAAGAATTCAATGAAAAGTGCTCGAAACTAGTCGTGACTAAAGTTTTCTAGACTAAAGAGATTCCTAAACGACTAAGGTCGAGTTACGCATCATGGCACCACGGGTGACATTTTGCCCTGCCCTATGATAGAGCTTTCAAGATGGAAAAGATTTCAAACAACTGAGGTCGAGTTATGTACTAGGCATCGAGGATGAAGTTCTACCTTGCCTTAAATAAAAAAATTTAAGATGGACAACATATGAACAACTGAAGTCGAGATACATACCTAGCACTGTGGACGAGGTCCCACTTTGCCCTAAATCAAAAATTTCAACGGACGGATAGAATTTCAAGTGACTGATGTCCTATGCTACTTATAAAGTCATTCAAACCAAGAATGTGAAAATGTGAAAAGTACGCAATCACATTCTGGCGCGACTGAGGTCAGGCTTTCGTTAGCCTTTCAAAATTAAGTCTTTCAAACCCAAATGTGATGAAAGTGGCTGGTACACCATAACATTCTAGTGTTACTGAGGTCAGGCTTCTATAAGTTTTTCAAAATCATAATGTGCAGAATGTGACGAGTGCGCCACCACATTATTGGAGCGACTGCGGTCATATGACAAGACTTGAATGGCAGTAGAACTGCTAACACATGAATGATGGTAGAACCATTAAAGTCTGAGGACTTTGAATAATAGTAAAACTGTTACGTGTTAGAATGGTGGTTGAACCACTAGTCATTGTCATGTTTTAGAGATTTTTCAAAGCCTAAATGTGCAGAATATGACGGGTGCGCCACCACATTACTGGAGCGATTGCAGCCGTATGACAAGACTTAATGGCAGTAGAACCACTAAAGTTTGAGGACTTTGAATGACTGTAAAACTTCTACATGTTCGAATGGTGATAGATCCACTAGTCTTTGTCATGTTCTAGAAGTTTTTTAAAATTAGAATGTGCAGAACATGGCGGGTGCACCACCACATTACCAAAGCAAGTGCTTCTGTATAAAAAGACTTGAATGGAAGTAGAACTGTTAACACATGAATGGTGGTAGATTCACAAAAGTTTGAGGACTTTGAATGGCAGTAAAACTGCTACGTGTTTGAATGGTGGTAGAACCACTATTTTTTGTCATGTTCTTGAGGAGTTTTAAAACCAAAATGTATAAAACGTGACAGGTGTGCCACCATTTTACCAGAGAGACTAAGGTTGTATGATAGGACTTGAATGGAAATAGAACTGCTACGTGTTCGAATGGTAGTAGAATCACTAGTCTTTGACATATTCTAGAGGATTTCGCAAATTGAAATGTGCAGAACGTGACGGGTGCACCACCATATTACCGGAGTGACTAAGGTCTTATGACAGGACCTGGATGGCAGTAGAACTACTAATACATTGAATGGTGGTAGAACCACTAAAATCTGATTACTTTGAATGGCAGTAGAACTGCTGCATGTTCGAATAGTGGTAAAATCACTAGTCCTTCTCAACATAACCCTAAAGATACATAGGCATTGTGAGGAACCCGCCCTCTTTTTCTTTCCGTTCTCAAGTAAACAAACACATGGAAAAAAAAAGGTTTTTCCCCAAATACGTCTGTGTTAAGTGCTGCACAATTGGAGTCTCCACTTAGTTTTTGGATAAACTAAGAAACCAAAACATTCAAGGGACTAGTCCGTCATTACCAGAGAAAAACTTTTGGGAGCTAGGGTATGAAAGGGGAAGGTGTTAGGCACCCCTCTCGCCCGATCTGAATACCGGCCTCTACTTAACCATTTCGTTTTGTTCTTGTCTTAAATTTATCAAAACCAAACACATATAGAAAGGGGAGGTTGAAGAGAGAACATTAAAAAGAAAAAAAATAAAATAAAACCTAACCAAAACTAAGATTTTTATGCATACTTACACTTGAAGGTATGTCAAGTGGGAGATGGTAGCATATCAGTACAGTTGATGCATATAAAAATATGATGTTAAAAATTGAAAAATGCAGGAAAAGCTATTGGAAGCCACTGGTTTTAAGAAGAGGTGGCGCATGCCATCTCCAACCTGGCGTGGTCCATCTGTCTATGGTGTGCACCACTTTTGGGCCCTCTGGATATGGTGCGCGTCACTATGGAAAAGTGAGCTCGACATTCAGAGGCCCAAAAGGGCTACTGTTTTGAGAAAATAGTGTGTTCTTTGCGTGTAAGTAAATTTTTATAACAGAGAAACACAAAAACATGGCATTTCAACAGAAATTCCAACAGATAGAAAATATACAGGAAAAATAACTCGATAAAAATGATGGAAAGATACTGGTTTTTAAACAAAGGTGGTGCACACCACCTCCTGACCTGGCGCACACCACATGGACATGGCGTGCGCCATATTTGGGCTCTCTGAAAGTGGCCGGTCACTATGGAAGAGTGAGCTCGACACCAGGAGGTCCAAAAGGGCTACTGTTTTTAAAAAAAACTGTGTGCTCGTGTGTAGGTATTTTTATACGAAGAAGAAAAATGAAAAGATAGAAATTCATATAGAATTTTTGACACATAATCTAAATCTTATATTTTATGCATTTCTAAAGCTAAAAGGGCTAAGAAGAAAGAAAAAGAACGTGATTTTCTACGAAACGGAAAACATGCTTTAAACAGAATAGAAAATAGAATCGGGGAGAACGAGGCCGTTGGCCTCTTTCTTCCCTTTTACCGAAAAGAAAGAACTTTTAAGAAAGGAAAAAGATAGATCAATGAAAGAGATGAGAAAAGAGGCACTTACCGTATATCCCAGAAGACAAGTGAAGTTTCAAGCAGTTCCGAAGCTTCTTCCTCACGTACGACACATCCTTGAGAGGCCTTCCACGCAGTCTTTGAGTCTTCGAAGTCCTTCTAATGCAAGGGATTCTAAATTTTTGGGTAGTTCAAATGAAGTTTCAGGAATTAGCTTATGCTTTAAGTTGTTAATTTGGCAGAGGATTATGTCGGGAGCTCAGGATCGGGTTTTAATTCTGCAGAGATTTGGTGCTCTTAGAATTGGGAGTCCTTTTTAAGGTGGGGAGAGGGTCCTATTTATAGAGTTTTGGGCGAGGAGATGACTTGGTGTTGAAGCTTTCTCTCAAGGTGGCGTGCGCCATGTTGAAGGGAGCGTGCACTACTTTGAGGTGGCATGCACGAGAGGTAAAGGTGTCTTGGGGCTCTGGCATGGCTTGAGTTTTAATTCTTTCGGGTTTTAATTCTTTAGGTTGAGTCGTACGTACTTTCGAGAGAATTAACTAACTTATTTTTGTCCCTAGATTAACGTTTTCACATTTATCTAGGAGGTTTTTGGATATTTTAATTAACTATGTCATGGGTTACGTATCGACATTTCCCGAGAAGGGCAGGGCTTCCTTATAGTCTGCCCGAATTAGGTTACACATTGGGTCCTGCGCTCGACGGCTTACAAGACTTATCTGAATGTTCCCCCAACTTCGCTGGGTCTGCGTTGGTTCCGACCAACTTTAGGTTGAGTCGTACGTATTTCTGAGGGAATTAACTGACTTGTTTTTGTCCCTAGATTAACGTTTTCACATTTATCTAGGAGGTTTTAGGTATTTTAATTAACTTTATCTTGGGTTACATATCGACGATTCCCAAGAAGGGCAGGGCTTCCCTTTAGTTTTCCTGAATTAGGTTACACATTGGGTCCTGCGCTCGACGGATTACTAGACTTATCTTAATGTTTCCCCAACTTGGCTGGATATGCGTTGGTCCTGACCAACTTTAGGTTGAGTCGTACGTATTCCTTAGCGAATTAACTGGCTTGTTTTTGTCCCTAGACAAATGTTTGCACATCTTCGTAGGGGTTTTTGGGTATTTTAATTAACTCCGTCTTCGGTTACACATCGACGATTCCTGAGAAGGGCGGCTATTCCTTTCAGTCTGCCCGAATTAGGTTACACATTGGGTCCTGCGCTCGATGGTTTACTAGACTTATCTGAATGTCTACATTGGTCCCGAGCAACTTTAGGTTGAGTCATACGTATTCTCGAGGGAATTAACTGACTTATTTTTTTCCCTAGATTAATGTTTTCACGTTTATCTAGGAGATTTTTGGGTATTTTAATGAACTCTGTCTTGGGTTACGTATCGACGTTTCCTGAGAAATGCAGTGCTTCCCTTCAGTCTGTCCGAATTAGGTTACATATTGGGACCTGCGCTCGACGGCTTACTAGACTTATCCGAATATTTCACCAACTTGGCTGGATCTGCATTGGACCCGACCAACTTTAGGTTGAGTCGTACGTATTCCCGATGGAATTAACTGACTTGTTTTTGTCCCTAGACAAATTTTTACGCATCTTCGTAGGGGTTTTTGGGTATTTTAATTAACTCATTTTTGGGTTACGCATCGACATTTCTTGAGACGGGCGGGGCATCCCTTCACTGTTCCTGAATTAGGTTACACATTGGGTCCTGCACTCGACGGCTTACTAGACTTATCCGAATGTTTCCCCAACTTGGTTGGATCTGCGTTGGTCACGACCAACGTTAGGTTGAGTCGTACGTATTCCCGAGAGAATTAACTGACTTATTTTTGTCCCTAAATTAATGTTTTCACGTTTATCTAGTGTAAAGTCTGGTAAAATTTTAAAATTTTCTTAATTAAACTAATTATTAACTTAATAATTCAAATAATTAAATTATTAATATACTAACTAAAAGAATAACATAAATTTAATAAAATAATGAAAAGATTCTTAATAAATGATAAATTAAATGAAACTAATTAAGTGTTATTATCATTAAACCAATAATGCTTGAAGTATAAATAAAAATAAAGAAAGAAGAGAAAGAAGATAAAAGAGAAAAATAAAAGAAAAAGAAAATATAAAAGGAAAGGGAAGCCAGCTAGGTGCCAGCCATGTCAAGTGTTTTTAAAAGAGGAAAAAGTCAGCAATGTTGCCTTCTTTTAAGGGATTGGTTCAGGAATTCATGGAGGAAGATCAGGGGCATCCCTGGTTTAGTGGATCCCCCATATCTTATATAGAATCCCTATCACGAAGCCAAGGGGAAAAATCTCTGTATTCTCTCTCTCTCACCCAATTGAACACCCTCTATTCTTCATCAACCACAACCACCGAATCCCTACGGACACTGCCACCGTTGTTGGCATTGATCATTGCAATCATCCATCGTCATCATCACCTCTTGGTGATTCGGGTATGTGTACACCCCTTTTCTTATTTTACAGTAGGAATATATATATATATATACATATATAGATTACATATTAGAATATGGTTTAAATAGGATTCGAACACCCAAGCATGCAAATTAATCAAAGGTTACCATGTTATATCCTTAGAATGATGGATCAAAGTAGATGAAATCAAGATATATGAATATAACAGTGAATACACATTTATATAAATATAACAGGTATATATATATATATATATATATATATATATATATAAGTTGAACAACCATGAAAATCATTATATAAAAATAGGATGTAATTAACTAATGTGATATGTTCAGAACATCCTAAAACATGATAAAATACCTTAGATAATAATTAATGAAAGAAAGAAATAATTAAAACCATGAAAAAACAAGTTTTTAGTGACCATTAATGGCTGTCACGACTGTGAGTCGACACCCCATGGGGGTTGAGTCGACTCACACTTGTTAAAAACCCTCTTTGTCGCCTCTGCCTCTTTCCATCCGGACGAAAAGAGGAGCGTCCGGACAGAGCCTGTCTTGGGTCGACCCACCGCCTGTGGTGTCGACTCATGGGCGCCATTTTGGCCTTGGGGTCAACCCAAAACCCTCTCGGGTCGACTCAAGAGACCTTGGATGGCCTTGATCCCTTCTTGGGTCAACACAAAAGCTCATGGTGTCGACTCAAGGTGATCTGTTACACCTTTGGGTCGACCCAGAAGCCCCTAGTGTCAAGCCCCGCCCCGACCTCCGGACACGGAACCTGAGGATGAGTACTCTACCCATCGCACATAACATCATACATAACATTTCAAGCATATTTTTTTTAAACATAAGGACTTCATCCCTGGGCCCATCAGAACGTCCAGAACGATTTTATAAGAAGCTTACATTTCCAACAACATTCCTTCATTTCTTACATTCCAAAAGAAATAAACAAAAGATACTCTTAAAACTCGACTCCCTACTACCTTCCCTAAAGCTTAAGACCACAGTGGACAGCACCAGAACATCGCCTCGACTTCAAAAACCTGCCAGAGACATAAATCTGTGTGGGGGTGAGCTGAAGTTCACGTGCTCACCAATCAAAAGCAACAGCATTATAAATGGCACAATGGAAGAAAACAGTTCTTCATTCGAAAAGCAGAATAAATTTTCATTAAACATATCTTTCCTCATAAGTGTTCCAAGTTCTCATTCTTTCACAAGTAACCAGTTCACAAGACATGCACTTCTATCATAAAATATATCAAGTTGTCATCTTTCACAAATCGCCTCATAAAAGAGGGGTTTTCAAGGTACTAAACCATTTCCAATTCGTTCATTGCTTTTTCTTTCGTTATCTTTCTCAAGTCAAATGTCTCCATTATCATCGTTCACCTCTTAGTAGAGGTAATTTAGTAATCATAATATCGTCACCTCTCAGTGGAGGACTTTCCATAT
>JAUTBS010057902.1:0-13559 GCA_032361285.1 Aequorea victoria
AACTCTAAACATTTTACAAAGAAAGAGGGGGAAGGAGGAAAGAAATGAGGATACGGAGAAAGCTCCGACTCCAAGCTTGAAGAAGCCAGAGTTGGTCCTTCGAAAGAAAGGGAACCAGGGAACTGAAAAGAAGAAGGAGGAGCAAAGGAAACCAGAGAACTTACTAGGAAGTAGGAGGGAAGAATGGAGTTCCAAAACGGAAGGAGAGCAAAGTTGTCTTGATCGCCGAAAATGCAGAACGCCGGTGCTAACTCTTCTGGGCTCGCCGGAGAAGAAAAGAGAAATATAGAGTGAGATGAAATGAGAGTAAGAAAAGAAGAAGAAGTCTGTCCAACGCCTATATACATATAAACAGATGCACGAATGGCCCAGATTAAAAGGAGTCTTTTAATCCAACGGCCCCAAAGTCAAACATTACCGACCGCTAGATCGGAACCAACCAACGGTCGTGACTGATCCACGTGTCGATCGGATACCAGAGGCCGCCATTTTTAGAATTTGAAAAGACCCCCATTAAATGTGATGGAACGTTTGACATCTCGAGCCGTCATCTTGGGAAGAGGGAAGATCACCTCGAGTCGCGTGTAACTGCCACCTCGGGGAGACAAAATGACGTCATAAACCGTACAAATCACCATTCAAACATGTATATTTCCTTCACCGAGCAAGTTCTGCTCAGGAATAGGGGCATCTGATAGGTATAAAACTGAATGGTCGCCTAAAGACGACCGAAAGGGTTTCCAAAGAACATTCGGTCCCGATCGAGAGGCATGACAGCTGACTAGATCGACCCGGTCTTATACTCGGCCTAGCTCCGAGTTTGGTCGACTAAACCCCGAGATCAGTCAAGCGAATCTCAAGCTCGGTCAGTTGGACCCACGAGCCTGATCGATCAGGTCAAACAAGCCGAACACTCATAACAGCCAGCTCAGAGATCAACGCGATCAATCCCTCTAAAAATCACTCCAACAGCTGTCTCTGTGAGAGATCAGCAGTCAGGTCAACGCAAATTCTGAGATTCCTGCTCGGATCAGGCAAATCCCAGATTTTCCTCTATCACATTCCCAGGATCATGCGTAATTCCATAAAATTATGGATCATCTCCTGAATCCACATCTCCACGTCACTATAAATAAACATCCTCACGGGAGAAGATAGGTACGTCATTCTCAACATCTACATACAGTCTCTCCATTCTATATTGATTATCAACTGCCTATCCGTTAACTTTAGCATTAGAGAATAATAGGCCGGCACAGCACCGGTGTCTATGTTCTAACATCTTGCAAGAACTCAATCGACGAACAGGAAGGATTCAACAATCTCTTTGGAGGCACACCGATCCCGGGGGACCATCCAGATTCAGACACCAACAAACTCAATTCCTTCTTTTTCAACACATAATTTAAACTTTTCCATCCTAACAGGTGAGGATCTCACATACTTCACAATATTACGTACTCTTGATATTGACTCATCAATCTCTTTCAACCCCTCGCATACAATTAGATTCAAAATATGAGCACAACATCTGACATGCAAAAACTCATGATCTAATATGGTACTCTTTCTACCCTTGGTCTTGCGCTTCATAAAATTGATGAGCCCATTATTTGAACTTGCATTGTCAACCGTAATAGTCAAAAATTTGTCAATACCCCAAATTAGCAAACATTGCTCAAGAACTTTACCAAGTGTTTCTCCTTTGTGATTAGGAACTAAGCAAAAATTAATAATCTTTTTGTGCAACTTCCAATCACAATCTATAAAATGAGCAGTAACACACATGTAGTTCAGGTTTTGCACAGATGTCCACGTATCAGTGGTAAGACATATCCGCTGACTTTTGAGAAAACTCTTCAAAGATTTCTTCTCCTTCATATAAATTGACATGCAATCCTTACTAACTGTAACTCGAGATGGAAGTTTAATCCATTTAGGTTGCACCACATGCATAAACTTTTTAAACCCTTGACCTTCTACAAACTTAAAAGGCAATTCATCTGTGATGATCATCTCAGCAAGAGCCCTTCTACATGCATCAACACTAAAATTTACGGCCACAAGATTACCATTTCTTTATCCGTCGACTTCATTTCTAGGTTTAAACCCTAAAGTGGTTTGTTTTTTATCTTCATTTCAGAATGGATACTTCTTACATTGTGATTGTAGATGTGTTAACATCGATTTCGTCCTATTAGACTTTGAATCACATGCATAGTCAGTCCCACAATAGTTACACGCAGCCCTAGGTTTTTTTCCAGATTCACATTTTAGTTTAGTGAAATGATCCCAAACCATAGACCTTTTCCTACCATCCTTCCCAGTATGGGATTCAGATTCAGCACTTGATTTTATTTGTTCGTGTACAATAGGTTCTTGGGCCGTTGGTGTACCATCCATCTAAGAGAAAATCAAAATTTAACAACTGAATTATTATAGTTATTCAGTAAGTAGACAATAAATTCTAAGGTTCAACCAATTTCGACAAAAGAAATCCAAAAATTAAGTAGATAAAATGAAACATAACTCTGAAAATTGAATTTTGGTCCTTTCGATTTCGAATTTCAAAAATGTTAAAAAATTGAATTCAGTGATTCAATGTTCAATTTCTCATACAATCCACACAAAATCTACAAAATTAAAAAAAATAGCACAAATCAAAAGAGAATTATTTCATCATAGAAAAATAATAACTAAGTGCTATAATTGAGTGCAACAATAGAGCAAATAAGGACAAAAAATCTGAAAATACAAAATAAGAAAAAGAAATCTCATTAGATTTGAAAAAATAGATTTAAACAATAATAGAGCGTTATTCAATAAGATTTGAGAATACAAAAAATATTTTAGTTTCGATAGAGATTTTAGAATCAAAACAGATTTTCGAAATACAGTTTTGAAAATAGAAAAAAAATTTCAAAGCATTATTTGAAATATAAAAAATAAATATCTTACAGACTTTAAAAAAAAACACAAAATGAAATAAAAACCTGGCACCGTAGAACCTTGATGTAGTTGAAACTCAGCATGAGCAGAGAGGGGGATACCAAAAAAAGAAGAAGCAAAATACTGATAAATGAAGCATAATGCTTCTCTGCAGCATGTTTTCATGTTCATAAAGCTATTTCCCAAAACCAAAGAGGTGGGATGCAGTCGATGTCTCAAAGATTGCAATGGGAAGAGAGAGTTGACAAAGTAACACAATACATGTTGGATATGACGACTGAAATAGAGTCGATTCAAGTTTCGGCGGTGCCGAATCAACATTTAGCAATGTTTATTGGTCGGAGATTTGAAGATGGAGATGTCCGTAGTCTTTGATGTGACTGGCCATCGTTAAAATCTATGGTCTTTCGGAATGAGAGAAGGCAGATTTTGAGAGCGGTCGACGTCAGTGACGGTGTGAGTAAGCGTCGAGACTTCAGAGAATGAGAGAAGACAGAGCTCGACGATGTCGATAATGGTGGGAGACTAAGTATTGAGAGAATGAGGGAAGACAGAGCTCGACGAGATTAAGGGATGACGGTGGGAAGGAAAAGGCACAGAGAGTCAGAGATGCGAAATAGAAAATTAGAAAGAAAGTTAAGAAACCCTAAACTACTAAAGAAATGACTTTGTAGTTTGTATCTACGGTGCGGTTTGGTGGCCTTCGGGGTAAGAAGCCAAGCAACCGAGCCCCAAAAACGTGAGAATTTTTTTAAAGATATGCAAACCGCACATGCCAAGCTTTTCGAAAACCCCAATTTTTGTTCGGTTTTTTTCACCGGTTTGGTCGGACGGTTCGACCCAGTCGGTTATTCTTACATCCATACTCACATGCGGTCTTTGCCAAAACCCTAACATCCCATTCCTTCATGAAACTCTACGTCATCTGCAAGATCACGAACATGATCACTCACCTCCTCGCGACCAAACTCTACCGAGAATTCATCAAAATCCCTATTAGCCGCTGCCGCTGCCGCTGCCTCATCGAAACCATCCAGCCCTTCGAGGAACTCACCTCCCTCCCTAATACGTGCGACTTCATCGACAATACCCCAGTTAAGCTCTGCGATACAAATATCCTTGTGCCAGTAAATAACAGAGAGAGAAACGAGGGATGACGGTATGCGACGACGATTAGAGTTTTAGGATGGCGGCGTGGGGGTGGCGACGATGATGACGATGAATCAGTTGTCGCCCTTCTTTCTCCCTTATGTTATGCCACCACCCTCTCCCGCTCTGTTACCCAACCCTAACCCCCAACTCCAATTGCAAGAGTCGGGTCTATGGGCTCTCTCTCATTTCCTCGTTTATCTCTCTTTCACTCTCATTTGGTTAGAGTTGTGATATAAATTGAAATTAACTAATTGATCCTTGTGCCTGTAAATAACATTAGATTTCCTCAGGTAGGTGGCACTGGTGGTTGAGGTTTAATGGTAGTGGATGTTTATTTCCCCTATTTCGCCCCCTCTGAATGTAAGGATAAAAATCTTATTTTCATTTAAATTCTTGTTTATATTACTTTTTCTGTTAAGTCAACAAATAGTTGACTAATGGATTGGGTAAATTGTTACCCATTTTTGTAAAATAAGGGAGCTCAGGGGAAATTTAGAGAGTAAATGGAGTATTAGTGTAATTACCATTAAATACATGAGTGCAAAGGTAATTTACCCTTAAAATTAACACATAATAAATGTCACATCAACCATTTTTATTTGTATTATAGATAATTGAAAACCCGTAAATTTATTTTTTGAATTTTGAATTATTTTATATGTGAGAATACTTTTTTGTGTAAAATAATATATTGATATTATTTATTTCTGTAAAATAATCGATTGATAATTATTTTTTATTTGTGTAAAATAGTCAATTGATAATTAGTTTTAAAATATTAAAAAAATATTTAAAACTTTTATGAAAATTTAATTAAATGTGAAATTCACTTATTTTTTCTCTTCTCTCACTCCATATACTCTTTTTCAATCATTACATTAAAAAGATCTCAACCACTAAAATTAATACATAGGACAAATGTCACATCAACCATTCTCATTTGTCTTATAGACTTTTATATATTTTATCTCGCTAAAATATCTAATAATGTTGGAGTAGATGCATGAAAAATGACTAGCTAAAATATATTTTTTACCTTTTAATATATTTTAGCTATGCAAAATAACTATTAGTGTTGGAGATACTCTTATGGATAATTTCAAATACACTACAAAAATGTGTATATCCATTATCTTCTACGTACATTCACTCTAAAATTTATAGTTTATAATTTTTACTTTATACACCCACCTTATTATCTAAAATATCATAATTCCTAACTTTCAAATTCTAACTCAACCCACTCACGACCACTTCATCTCCGCCATACCCTCCACTGCCACCTCCATCGCCACCGCCGCCCATTCTCTCCTCTCCTTATGTAAAGACCTGAAATCTTAAAACAAGTATAAAACAAAATATTAATACATAAACAACTATTAAGAGGAAACTGGAAAGTTGAAAAAACAAACAAATAGGAGACTCAAGTAAGAAACAAAATTTTAAAAAAATTTCAACTTGAAAACAAGTTAACCAACTTGAGTTTTAACCTCAACTATAAATTTTTAAACCCTAAAGACTTAAAACCTAACTCTATAAATAAAGAATTCTCAATATACATAAGTCATGAAACTCAAATGAAATTAAAAGAAAACATGAAAAATTCTCTAACTTTGTCCAAGCAATCAATAATGCGTTTAAGTCTTATAAACCCCCCAAATAGCTCAAATGAATAGGAGGAAGACTATTATAAGCATTTGCACCTAAACTTAAAGAAACTAGCCCATCAAAATTTGAATTAGCCCAAAACCAATTAAAATCACCTTGGGGTCCACATAAATATATAAACATAAAATAAAATAATATATATATATATAATATATAATATATATATATATGTCCGGACACCCTAGGGGTGTGTGATGAGACTATTTTTCCTCCTACAATTAATGTTTTTTTAAAAAGGAGGAAAAATTCCAACCCTAAACATAATCAATGTACTTCTCCTTAAAATTAGGGCACATGTCTTCCAATAAACCCAAACAAGGCCTTATAGCTTAGAAAAATAATTTAAATGCAAACAAACAAGGCAATATCATACGTCTGGCCCAAAAACTAGTTTGTATACAATCAAACAAGACCTAACTAAGTTCTATTTACAAGTTGAATCCTAACTAAATGAAGGACAAAAATATCAATTTACCCATAAGCCTTTGCCTATAAATACAACCCCTCTCTCTCTTATATATTTTACAAAAAGTCTCTTTCTCTCTCTCTACATTGGAAATTCTCAGTCAATAGAGAAAGAAAGAGGAGAAAAGAAGAAAGAAGAAAGAAGAAAGAAGAAAGAAGAAAGAAGAAAGAAGAAGAAGGAAGAACTACAAAACTAAGTCCATAACCACCAGTAATCAAGAACCAATAAGTGAGGAACTCTCTCAACCTATCCTCTCTTCATCTATAACACTTTCTATCTCTCAACTCTCTCTTAAAACTAAAAGAAAACTCAAAAGAACAAGAATCAAAACAATAAACTTATGTTAAGAAACATAGAAACTTTGTTCTAGGTGAATTTTATCATGTGTTGATTCTTAAGTTGATATGATATGTGGAATGATGAATATGATGTGTGGTATCAATATGTGTATATGTGTGGAGATGAATATGGTTTCATAAGTAAGAAAGAAGATGAACCTTGATCTTGAACCAAACTTCTATGACTTGAAATTTCTAATATCTCTCTCTAATCACATCAAAATGTTATTAAAGGAGGATTGAGAATATATTTTAATAACATGTTAATATGGATGTTTTTAGTATGTATAAATTTTAAAAGAAAATAACAAAGTGATTTAAGGTCCCTAACACCTATTTAAAGTTCTAGGTTGTTTTGGGCAGAAAAATAGTATAATTTAGCGAATTTTAGTAAAATCTAGAACAATTACCTAATGATGATCCTTATATGAAAAGAAATTTATTTGAGTCTACATTCATCAAAAATTTACTTCACTCAATTTACTAGGACACATTTTGAGAAAATAATTTCTTACCAAACAATTCTAAAATTGGACACATTTCTATTAATGCCATGTTTAACCTATCATCTATTCATTTTTAGGTCTCGGTTTCTTAATGAACAGTTGGATAATTTCTTTATCTAGGTCCTTGAAAATGTTCATAAATTTATAACAACTTTTTATATTTTTAAACACTAAAATACAGAGTACGAAAGATTCTGAAAATCTTGAAACTTAAAGGAAAATGAAGTTTTAGATGAGAACCTTGTGTATGAGCCTTATATCCTTCACTTGTACATTTATACACTGAATGGTCTTGTATAGCATGGATATATGAACAATACATCATAATCATATGTCATAACATTGTTTATGAATGGCATAAGTCATGGGTTGGGGGTACCACATTGTATTTAGCTTGGCTAGGGTTAACTTTTAAAAAATCGTAAAACCTTTTGTTTATATTTTTAATTAATGAAAACTAGGTTTTAAAATAAAATCCGATTTAATCAATCCACGATATAGAAAATTACGAGGAAGCAAAGAGACATTCAAACCATTCAATACACGATATTTTTACGTGGAAAATCCAACTGGGCAAAAACTACGGGACTGAATCCACAGTCCAGGAAAGCAATGCACTATCACTACGAACAGTTACAAAACTAACTTACAGACTGTAATCGAATCCTCAATCTACGTCTTAAGAAGGCAGCCGAATCCTCGTTCACCGTTCTTCAGTGCTTAGCAATCCTTTCAACGTTGCGACGAATCCACGAAGCAACTTCCGTCAGAATCCACCGACGAAATCCCGAGTCTTGAATCTGTTGTTGAAAAATAACCTCGTGTCTTTAATGATATATGACAATGGAAGACCCATTTGGAAGAAGAACTCTCAAAATATGCTCTGTATTTTCGTTCTTCAGAGATCCAGAATAAAGAACCTCTGTCCCTCTTTTAAATCTTTCGTTGATGCACAAACTGCATAGTGTCCGCTCGAGCGCTCCCTAGTCTGCTCAAGCGGTCGTGATCTTCAAAGATAGAAACTGAAGTCCGCGAATCCTATCCTTTAGGAAACCTACCAAGCTTATCAAAAGCCCTTCCAAACATATCAGATATCCCTTCTTTATCAAAACGCTGCCAAAACAACCTGATTTGCTTCCCAATCTCAGCAGATAACCAAACGAGGAAATAATTCGATATTGCCATAAAATACAGTTGGGAAATAAATTAATACAAATTAATCGAATTTTCCTAACAGAAATAATAAGATCAATCTAAATTCTAAATTCTTTACAATGAGCAAATATTTACTATTTAAAAATGTAAGATTTTAAACCGTAAGATCTAAGTTTGAATTAATTTCAACTCTATTTTTAAGATTTGTTAAGAGGAGATAATATATTTTAAATAATGTGAGATTTCGACCATAACTTTGTTAGAGGAGAAAGAACTCATTTTAAAAAAGTATAAATTAGTTTATTAAATAGAAGCATATATACATATATGCATACATATATATATATACATATATATTGTAAACACTAACTTTTGACACGGATTAATAAACTTTTTTGATTGATTAAAGTCAAAATGGCTAGAATATACAAAGAGGTGAGTCCCACAAAATTATGTGATTTCAAGGCATGTGTCATACCCACATAAAATAGTTGATTCATTTTTTGATAATTGGGTCAAGTGATTTGTTTGACCCAATGATATATGAGTCTCGCAATGATACGTGTCGAAATCTCTCAATAAATTAATAAATTAATAAATTAATAAAAATTGAGAGATAAATTTAAATTTAAATTTTTATTTCCATAAAATAAAGAATTTCCTCTCTCATTTTAGAAATTAAATCAATCAGAATTTCAAATTAAGGGGGTTTTCAATTTTTACACCCTTCTACTTGAGCCTATAAATAGAGGCTCATTGAGGGAGAATGGATATTTGGCCAGAATAATTCTCAAGCACTCTGTAAGGCTCTCAACTTGAAGTTGTGCTCAAAACTCTCGTGGATGATCAACAATCACTTTAGCAACGTGTCGATTCGTCTACGAGTCCTTACATCAAACACGCTTTAAGAGTCAAGTTTTGCGTAGTTTGCATTTCTAATATCTTGGTTCGAGATGGAGCTTTCAAGCCCTCGATCAAGTACATTTCTATAACATCCTTAGTTCAAAGATTTGAAGAAATCATCAACTCAAATCATCAATCGGTTTGATTCAACAACAAGCAATAGCAGCCATTGGATTGTAGCACTCTTTTGGAGATTGAAGTAGAGGCTCAACATTGTAATTGGTGTAAATCAGAGATAAATGTACCCATTTTTATTAAATCAATAAATATATTTTGTGCATCTTTCTTTTATTCTTTATTGTAGGACTCAAAGTTTGTGTGTTACAAATTTAGAACACTCAGTGGATGCACAAAAGCTCAGAGACACTCACATTATTTTTCAAGTTTTTCGACGACAAGATGAGACGCGAAGCTTTATCAGTGACAGTATGCACAAAAGTGCAGAGACTCTTACATCATTTTTGCAAGTCTTCACTGACGACAAGATGACGATGCGAGGCTTCATCAATGATAGTATACACAAAAGTGCAAAGACTCTCACATCATTTTCATATTATTTCTGTGGCATACCTTCATTCCTTAAAAAAAGAAAAAAAAAATTATTTGCATAGCACACCGGTAAAAAAATGAATCTAGCACATAGAAATTGAATGTGAAGCAGAAGTAGCAATATTGATGCAGTGGTACACGACAATTGAAGATCGATTGCAATATGGCTTAGAAAGGTTTTGGTGTTTGGAAAAGTCCGATCTTTTTCCTCCTTATGTGAATATAAAATAGCCAATAAAATATCGCTACTCAAGCGAACAATCAATATCACTACTCAAGTGATTCAATAATCAACCACAATGTACTGTAATTCAAATGCAATATTAAACAAATACACAAAACACAAAAATTTAAGTAGTTTGGCGTTAAAGCCTATGTCCATGGGATAGGAGGACGAAGTTTTACTATCAAATGGCGAAAGCCAATAATTACAACGGTACTAGCAATGATCCGTCACACCACGACGATAAGAACGCGACGATTCTTCGTTCTATCAATCTCTCGATCAACAAAGATCTCAAAGCAAAGGATGCTTTGAATTCAATCACTAACTCAAGATGATTTTCTCCCAATCCATCTTAATGAATGGTTGCCTCTAATGTGTTTTCTTTCACTCTCTTAACCTTAATGAAAGGATTAATGTTTGTTTTTATATGCACCTCAAAAAAACTCTAAAAAACATAACAAATTTGTGTCTCAACTAGCGGCGCCGTTCGATTTCCATTAGTGATCGTCTGGACGCTGGCGTCCCGAGTTTTGTACGAGGAAAAATTATGATGGTTGTCTAGATACTCGAGGTACCGTTCAGACGATGGAAAATAGTAACAAATCTAACATTTTGTGTATTGGCATCCGGACGGCGGCCAACCACGTCCAGAAGGTGACTCCCTTCGAATAAAGGATACCAACAAACTCCCCCTCCTGACGTAGGTGGGAGAAACAACTAACTCTCCTTCCATGGCTAGGTCGAATGCTCAACCAATCCTGCTCATCCTCTGTAGTAGTCATGTTTTCCTTTAGACAAAGACATTGTCATCATGTCAGAACTGTTGTTGTCTGTATGAATCTTCTCTAACTGTAGCAATTTCTCATCTAGCACGTCTCAAATCCAGTGATACCTCACATCAATGTACTTTGACCGTGAGTGGAACTGAGCGTTCTTGCTAAAATGAATAGTGCTCTAGCTGTCACAAGAGAGTGTGTACTTCTCTTATTTCAGTCACAACTCTTATAAAAGCCTCTTCATCTAAAGCATCTCCTTACATCCCTCTATCACTACAATGTACTCTGCCTCTATGGTAGATAGTGCAATGCACTTTTGCAACCTAGACTGTCAGGATATGGCTCCCCTGCAAATGTAAGGAAGTATCTAGAAGTAGACTTTCTGGAATCAACATCTCTAGCCATGTCTGCGTTTGTGAGACCCTCTAACTCTAGTTTTCCCTCACCAAAACATAAACATACTTCGAATTACTGGAAGATTCATTTCACTGCTTCTCAGTATTTTTTTTCCAAATTAGACAAATATTTGCTCATTACCCCAACTACATACGATATGTCGGGTCTCATGCATACCATAACATACATTAAGTTGCCGATGGAAGATGGATATTGGACATTCTTTATCTCTGCCTTTTTTTTCACTTGCCGAACTTTGATTCAAACTGAGTCTGAAATGATTGGCGAGTAGAGTACCTACTAATTTAGTTTTGTCCATGTTAAATCTCTGTAGAACCCTTTCAATGTACCTCTCCTGTGAAAGCCAAATTCTGTAGTTCTTCGTATCTCTGGTGATCTCCATGCCAAGTATCTGCTTAGCCTGGCCCAACTCCTTCATTGCAAAGAATTTTCTCAACTCTCCATTGAGCTTTTGAATTTTACTCATGTCGTAACCGAATATCAACATGTCATCCGCATAGAGGAGCAATATAATGAAATCACCTCCTAAAAATCTCTTAACGAATGCACAGTGATCTAAAATTATCTTCTTGAACTCTTTATCAGCCATGAATGAGTTAAAATTCTTGTACCACTGTCGTGGTACCTACTTCAGCCCATAAAGGCTCTTCTTTAGATTGCACACTAGGTTTTATTGCCTTTGGTTTTGAATCCCTCGGGCTGCTCCATGTAGATCTCTTCTTGTAGGTCACTGTAAATGAATGTTGTCGTCACATCTAACTTCTCAATTTCTAAGTCTAGATTTGCAGCCAACCCAAGAACTGTTCGAATCAATGTCATTTTCATTACCAGTGAGAAAGTATCTTCAAAGTCAATGCTTTTCTTCTGGAAGAATCCCTTCCCAACCATTCTTGCTTTGTACCTGGGCTATGAGCTTCCCTCTTCTGACTTTAGTCTATAGACTTATTTATTCTTCAAAATTTTCTTGTCTTTGGGTAGTTTCACTAGATCATAGGTGTGATTCTCATGTAGAAATTTTATTTCTTCTTGCATGGCTTTCAACCACTCCTTCTTGTGCTTGTGTCCAACTATTTTTTGGTAGCAGTTTGGCTCCCCTTCATCTTTCAGCATCAAGTACTCTATAGGTGAGTATCTTCTAGAAGTCTAATGCTCTCTGGTAGACTTCCTCAATTGTAGCTCTACTGAAGGGTCAGTAGGAGCCTGCTTTATCTGCTCTACTAGGTCTGTACCATCAGCTGTAGATGTATCCTCATCAAAATCTACCTTATCTTGTGTGTCTCCCCCATCATTATCGTGGATCATAAGAGAGAACACTAGTTCTAAACTAATCAGATACTCTGCTTGTGTAGTCAGTTTTTTCTGTTAAAAAAGGTGGCATTAGTGCTTCTGACAATCTTCCTGTCAACTGGATCCCAAAACCTATACCTACACTCTTCTCTGCCATAACCCAGAAATATGCACTTCTTAGTCTTACCGGCTAACTTTAACCTCTCATCTCTGAGAACGTGTACATAACCTCTGCACCCAAACAATTTTAGATGCTCGTAGGAAATCTCATTTTTTTATACTCTGTCTGGCACGTCACCTTGAAGTGAAACTAATGAAAAAAAAGTTGATCAAATCAATTGTTGCCCACATTACCTTGCCTCAAAATGACTTTGACAATTTCGCATGTGAAAGCATGCAACATACCATTTCTATTATTGTTCTATTCATTCTTTTTGCCACACCATTCTGCCTTGGTGTTTTGGGAATGGTCATCTCATGCCTAATCCCCTTTTTTTGATAATACTCTTAAAATGGACCCTGTTACTCCCCACCATTATTTTTCCTGATGCATTTTAAGAATCTGTATGTCAGTCTTTCTATCTTGGCCTGAAATTGCTTAAAAGTAGCTGAAACTGCATCCTTAGTCTTTAAAGCACAAGTCCAAACCTTTCATGCACCACTCAAAGTACTAATGTTCATTAATCCACAAACATCAAAATGCACTAAGTCTAGGATATTTGACTTCCTAGATACAGAGACTCTATTGTACGGAATTATGTGTTGTTTATCAGCTAAACAATGTATGCAAAATTTAGAATAAGTGCCTTTTACCTCAGGTAGAAGCTTCTATCTAGCTATAACTTGCATGCTCTTCTGACTCATATACCCAAGCCACATGTGTCATAGCTCGGTGTTGGCATCCTGCTCAACTGTGCTAACCACACCTTTGCTGAACTTAGCCTCCAAAGTGTAGAGACTGAATGTCTTCCTTCTTCTTGCCACAATCAAGTCCCCTTTGCAAAGTTTTACTTCCTATTCCCGAAGTAACTGTTGAAGCCCTCATCATCAAGCTTGCATGTGGATATAAGGTTGAAGCAGATGTCTGGCATGTAACATCCCGTAATTTCTAAATAAAATTTTTAAAATAATTAATGTTAATCAAGTTTCGAATGGTAATTATTAAAT
>JAUTBS010058013.1:0-13557 GCA_032361285.1 Aequorea victoria
TAAAGTCTCGATCAGACCAGTTTATCCTTTTAAGGTCATGAGTGGACTGATTTATCCTTTTAAAGTTATGAGTAGACCGATTTGGTCGTTTTAAGGTCCCAACTGGATCGATTTATCCTTTTAAGATCATGAATGACCGAGTTAGGAGAAAATTAGCTTTGGGGTCATGATGACAAAGGATAGTGGTTGTATCACCATTGAAACACGTAGCAGTTCTACTGCCATTCAAAAGATCTAGACTTTTAGTGGTTGCACCACCATTCACGTATTTAACGGTTCAACTACCATTCAAGTCTCATCATGAAACCTTAATCACTTCATTTTGATCAAAGAACGAACTAATTTGTTCAGTTTTAGGTCGTGAGACGGACCCAATGTACTCAAATTTAGGTCGTAAGATGAGCCCAAGTACTCAGTTTTAGGTCATGAGATGGACCGATTACTCAATTTTAGGTCATGAGACGGACCCAAATACTCAGTTTTTAGGTCATGAGATGACCTAAGGTAGTCAGTTTTAGGTCGTGAGACAGACCAATTACTAAATTTTAGGTCATAAGACAGATCCAAGTACTTAGACTAGGTCATAAGATGGACACTCATTGAAACTCCAGGTACGAGCACAAAGCTCGACATGTGGGTAAAATGATAATTTCGGTGATCGAGAATGATTTAAAAGCTTCTTTAATCAGAGACGGACCCCAAATTTTAAAAAATAAATAATTCGAAACTCATAAAATAGCGAACGGGAGGTGGGCACATCACATGGCTTGCACCACATGTCACTTGGCTAAGCAATCGTCCACTTAGAGAGAGGTGGCATGGGTTCCATGTGTCGATTGATCTGACCTGGTGCCACGAGGAGGGAAGTGGCGCGCGACATGTGATGATTGGATTGACGTGGAGTGCCACTAGGAGGGAAGTGGAACGGGCTTGGTGAAGATGGCATGCCCCCAAAATGAGGTGGTGCGTGCTAGGTCGCTAGTTGAAGCCGAAAGGTTGCCTGGTTTTGTTAAGGTCGCGGCGGTTTCTCATACGATCGTTCACTGCTCATTTCAAACTCTTGTCTCTCTCTTGCCGTACTCTCAACTATCTCCTTTCTCTCTGACCTTCTACTACTTCCGATGGCGAACAACGGCCAAGGAAACAGTGGCACAAGCCACGAGCAAGATGGCGTGGGTCACATGACAGAACTGGCTATGACGGTCTCGACGGTGATAGCTCCGACTCGGGCTCAGCCTGTCAAGACACTACCACCGACAACACGTTCTTTGAGAACTTGAGTTCTTTTATAGGGCTCAACGACACCCACTCCAGTCCCTCTCATTATCTTGAGATGTTCGAGAGCCCGTCCTACACCGTGGACAATCTTCTTGCTGCTGCTGATACTTTCCGAGCTATAGAAGATGGTGAACCGTGAGAGTGCCACACTATTGAGGATATGGCAGTGGATAGTTCCCAAATCCCTGATCCCTTCTGAGGGGTTATGGACGCTGACATGCCGGGGGGTTTTGACCTAGCCCGGTATGATCGCCCAACTCATGCCTTGTAGCCTCTCGGGGCCGACCGCTTCTCTTACGACAACAGCACCATGGAGCTAGCTGTAACACCCACTCCTCGGAGGATAATTAAATCTGCTCGGAGTGGTTCTACATCATCTCTCCTCATACAATCTTATATAAAAGATTCGCATGGATAAATTAAACCTTTAATAATCTCTGACCAAACAAGCCACTAAGAAAGTCTTTATCCATACGTACAAAAACCATACCACTAATTATGGAAATCTCCATCTCCAAATACAAAAGATAATATTTTTCATCTACGGGATACACAATCTCACATAACAGGATCAACCTGAATATAATCATCAACAACTCATAACTGACCAAGAGAAAACTATACAACAAGGGTCTTCGTTCCTTCAACAAAAACTTCACCTGGTACTATGGACCAACGTCTACCCCAATCTGTAATTTGCAACCACAAAGGTAACAGGAGAGTAGATTTATCATCATAATCAAGAGCATATAACAGCAGAATATAATCATGCAGGTTTTCATATATAAACAATACTTTTATTTAAACAACCCATGCATGAGACGACACGCTCAATATTTGGCTCACTAGCCAAATACATATGATTTATCAAACCCTCATACCTTTTTACACAGTCCACGACCACACCAAAGATTTAAAAATACTACTAAACCTTTTAAACATACACGGCCCTACGACCAAACCTATATTCATGATGAAACATACATTCATACATGCAATCCAGCCCAACGGCCCAACAAGATACTATGAAACATCTATCATATTCGGCCCAACGGCCCAAAATGGCTTAAAAGCATACAACCGGCCCACCGACCTACAACCCATTTAGAAAAATATTATTTTGTTTTTAAACTTTCAGCTTATTAGACCAACATGTAAAATGCTTAATAGCAATACATACGTGCTCACTAGCACACACACATATACGTCATCTAGTGGCCAAGTAGTCGTTTAATCTCATGACCAAGAGTTTCGACGGTACCGTTACCTCACTACAATGCTTCTATTTTAGAGTGACATGCAAGAGGGCCACTCATCCACACTAGTGGTAGGTACTTGTCCACCATTGGACCTCTACCCTCTCGGGGGCAATGCCTTTTAAGGCTACAACCTGCCACTTTTGGGCTACGCCCCCAACAGGGCTATACAACTACACAACGCCCACATCTGGGCTACTCCCCCAACGGGGCTTGGGATGGTTACCCACAACTTGGAACTTTTCAAAAAAATAAAACATATGTATAAAATAGGTCCACACACACACAAGCGACTAATGCTCACACTCTTTGTATAAAGAAACATAATTTTCCAACCACACAAGCTGCACATGCTCACACTCTTTATAAGAAAAGAGAAATATAATTTTTCACCCACACAAGTAACACATGCTCACACTCTTTATAAGAAAAGAGAAACATAATTTTTCACCCACACAAGCAACACATGCTCACACTCTTTATAAGAAAAGGGAAACATAATTTGATACGCGAGCCATACATGCTCATAACATACTTTTCATTAGACACACCTTTCAACATGATGATAAAAGCATAATGCCAAGCATACAACAAAACATGCTCATCAATGTGTGTAAAACATTTTACAACATGCTAATCATTATGAATAGGCTAGCTATTCTCATCTTTAAAAAATCAAAGCTTCAAGCTTGGCCACCACTCCCACGAGGTGCCCGTCCTTCTTCCTCAATCATCCTTTCGAAACCTATAATGTATAGCAACTATATATAAGGATCTACCTTAATCTCGTATAATTCTACCCCTTTTGTGTTTTCATGAGTTAGATGAGCTTATTGGTGATATATTTCATGAAGAAACTTAGGGCCAAAAGGGTCCACAAACACTCCAAAACACTGCTGGAACAGAAACACCTTTTCTCATTTGAGTCGACTCAGACCCAGATTGGGTCGACTCACAGGACTTGGGTCGACTCATGACTCCTTTGGGTCGACTCAAAAGGCTTGCTGGGAAGTTTGGGCCGATGCTGGGGTCGATCTGACTCGACTCATGTGCGCCAGGGTTGATGCTTGGGTGGACTCACGACTCCCTTGAGTCGACCTAGAACCCAGCCTAATAAACTACCGAGAGCAAAGAAAGCTTGAGTCGACACCCCATCCTCCAAGGGTCGACTCACACCGTCGAGTAAGAAAAGAATAGATGCCAAACAACTCTAAGTCGACACCCGTTCCTCCAAGGGTCGACTCAGAACTCGAAAGAAAGGAATACTCTATTTTCATAACAGGTCTGGTCTACGGCCTATTTTGGGGAAAAACTTGATTTCTCTACTTCACCCAAAGCTCAACAACACCTAAGAACCTCTCTCCTCCACATACACATCATCCAACACTCCAAAACCCCTTACAAGGATCTTTCCATCAAGATTTGTGAAAAGGAATCTAAGTTTCTCCCATTAAAAATACCCAACCGTAGATAAACATGGAGATCGACAAATGCATGGTCTAGAGTTAGGGAGGACTGGGGGAAAAAGGTTCTATACTTTGATTAAGGAAGGTATTTTATAATGTGAATCATATGAGGGCTTAAAATGCGATTCTTACCTCGGAATCTCAAGAACACCTTCAATGGCGATTTACGCCCCTTCTTTTCTCCTCTTTCCTTTGTCTCTTCTGTAAATGGCGTGAAAACACTTCACTACCCCAGCTCCAGAGCTCTCAAGCTTCCACAAAAACACATCAAACACTCTTTCTCATGATTTCTCACACTTTCTTCCTCTCCCAATCGATCTTCTCTCTAGGTTTCCACCAACTCACTAGACCCCAAAAGATGTATTCAGAATGATCCTGACAGCCCCACCAACCAGCCATCAAATCACTGAAATGTCGTGAGATCACATTTCCCTTCTTACAATTACACAAAACTTCCCCTTCTTTATGATATTTATGTATTTTAACTCTCATTCCTTCCAATTAATTAATTTGGGTCCTTTTCACAATTGTATTATTAATTTCATCATTAACCTGAGCCATAAGCCAAACAAAGCCTCACTTTGGGCCCTAAATCGGGTTAATTATCTTTTAATATTTTATGGAGAAAATACAGGATGTTACACCAGCGTTGTTGCTTCGCTCTCTGGATGCAGGTCTCTCGATGATGAACCGTCGGGTATGTCTTCTTTCTTTTCTATTTCTTTTATGTTTAATTTAAACCTAAAGCATGCCAAAAAAAACTTTAAAAAGATTTATGGACTTAGATGTGTGTACAGGGTAGGCCCGAAACGTTTGGATAGATGATATTTCGGAACATAGCACCAAACAACTTGAACCCTTAAAAAAAATATATCAGAACTTAAAAATTTTGTATCATTAGATTGAACCGTGTATTTCTTATTCGTTTTTTTCATATGTATATGTTTTAGTTTTTCATGTGTTGGGTTACGTGTCAAATGCTTCCCGAGGTGAAAAATTTATTTTTGTCCCTAGATAAACGTTTTCACGTTTTTATAGGAGAATTTTTTATTTATTTAATTTAATTTGGTTTGTTTTTTTATTATTTATATTTATTATTATTATATATTTTTTATTTGATTTGATTAATTCAAACTTGGTTTGTGTATCAACGCGTCCCAGGGTGGATGGGTTTTCCTTCGGCCTGCCTAATTTAAGTTACGTTTCGCACTCCTGCCCAGTGACCTTGTAAGCTACTTTAGGCTCTGGTCATCCTAGGCTGCGTTCCACGCTTTTCAAGTTTGGTAAACATTCGTTCGTCCTGACTAACTTAGGTTGTGTCGTATGTTTTTTCGATAGGGAATTAATGACCTTTCGTCCCTAGATAAACGTTTTTATATTTTTTATGAGAATTTATGTATATATTTTTTCATTATTAATTCAAACTTGAGTTGTGTATCAACGTTTTCTGAGGTGGATAGGCTTCTCTTCGACCTGTCTAACTTAGGCTACATTTTGCACTCCTTCCCGGCACGGGTAGACTATTGTGTCTCAGCCATTCTAGGTTGTCTTCTACATTTTTCGATTTGGGTAGACACCCGTTCATCCTGACCAACTTAGGTTGTGTCGTATATTTCTAGAGAAAGAATTAATGACCTTTTGTCCCTAGATAAACGTTTTCACATTTTTTACGATAAATCGTTTTTTATTAACTAGATGAGCGTTTTCACGCCTTCTTATGTTTATTGAATTTTGTTTTTGATCCAACTTAAGTTGCATCTCAACACTTTCTAAGAGAATTTTTTTTTTTAATTTTTTTAGTCGCTAGATAAGCGTTTTTATGCTTTTCTAGGTTTTATTAAACTCTTTTATTATTATTATTTTTTTTATGTTGTCTTTTTTTTTAATTTCTTATTTACTTTTTCCTTTTTTATTTTATCTGACAATTGTTTTGTATTTTTTTTCTTTTTTGCAAACTGACGAGTACTTGCGGGGGTTTGGAGGTTCTTCCCGCATCCTCGAGTGGTACGAGGTCCTCCCCTTAGAGAGTCAAACTCTTGTGGATGCATTCGTATTTGGCCGGTTCATCCCCTCCTCACGGGTACTCATAATGATTGAGTACTCATGACGGACTTGGTGGGGAGGTGATGGGACACCACTAATACCTTCCACTTTCCATCATTCGAGACCACCTAACTCCCCTGAAATTTTTCATGATTACAGGGATCAGGGTAGGGGGAGATCTTATCCCACTCAACCCCACCATAGGATCATGCCTGAAGGCGGTCACCTACTAGCTTGGCAGGGTCTCGCTGCAGTCCAGTCGCAATCACATCCGGTACTCATGGCTGGTGGACACATACATTGGGCTGGAGTGCACCGAGCCTCACCACTTCAAGTGGGTTGCTCAGGCATTCATGCTCTATGTTTTTGGTGCTTACCTTTTTACAAACAGGCAAAACACCGTTAAGTTATATTACTTGGGATCCCTCCACGATCTCTATCGGGTGTCGTCTTTCAACTGGGGAGGAGCAGCACTGGCAACATTGTATACGAGCTTGCGGTCTATGTGCCGGGACAATGAGACTTCTGTCACTGGCTACTAGTAGATTTGGGAGGTATGATCTTTGATCACACTTTTTGTTCTTTAGTTCATTTGTACTTCATTCCTTATTGACTCGGCCTAACACTTATTCTATTTTTTTTTTATCTTTATCTTATTTACAGCTATGGACCTATGAGTTTCTAGGGCTACCGGCTCTAGAAAATACTCATCCTGACCCCAATATCATCCCAAGGGCAGTGTGGTGGGGTCAGAGTACGCGGGGGAAAAAGGAGGATACAAAGGACCTAAATACGTATCATCTCCATCTAGACCACATATCCCCTGCACATGTATGTCCTATTTCAATTTCATGCATGTTTGACTCTATTTTGGTGATTTCTCTTATATGTAACCTGTGCTTGGTTCATTTCTCAGGTGAACTGGTGGGTATGGGAGGGTATGGAAGATAGGGCCAGTGTTGATCTGATGAAGAGCCGTCAGGTTTCTCAGATGAGGATCCAGTTGGAAGGCTCATTTCGCCGGGAGTGGTTCCTAGGCGAACGGGTAGTTCGGAAGTTGTTGAGACTTGATCAGTTTTGGGTCCCTCAGTCAACTCCACTGAGCATGAGGTTGACGCACACCATGCCATTTGACGATGTCGTCAAGGAAATGTACAGCTTCACGATTGGGAATTTTCTAGTCGAGGGGGAGTACGCTGCCTTTGCTCGCAACTTCATAATACGTCCGATGGACTTCCAGCCTATAGAGGTGCAAATCAGACAGCCCTCATCGTCTTAGGTTCCTCATGTGGCTGGTGGTCATCCTGCTCCTACTGGTGGTGGTGGTGGTGGTGTCATTGTTGTTGCTCACGCCTACGCCACTTCGGTTATAGATTCGGAGGCTCATTTCCTTCTACTATTGCCTCGGGTGGTGGACACCTATGAGGACGGATGTCGGCGTCTTATCCCCCTCCCTCTCAATGAGCCGTTAGAGCTATATTTTGGTGTCAGGGCTAATGTGGTACTTCCTTCATTCCCTTTTATTTTATCCTTTCTCTTTTATTTTGTTTCATTTTAGCTGGCTTGTCTAACACTTTTCTTTTTTTTCTTTTCCTGTCTCAGGTTTCTCTCCATTTTGTGAAGGAATGCCTTCACACCATTAGTGCGCTGATGATATTGGTGAGGCGATAGACGCAGATGTTGTGGGAAGCCCACATTGACCCCGTCCCTCGACTTACTCACCCTCTTCCCCGTCCGGTGAGGTTTTATTTTATTTATTTATTATTTATTTATTTCTTTGCATGTACTTCTCATTTAGTTACTTATATTATGATGTTAATATGATGACGTTACTTCTCTTTCTCTCTTTTTTTGTCCTTTTCTACAACCTCTCTCTGGTAGCTGTACTTCTGTCCATGGGACATCCTTGTTTTCCCATGCCGCCACCCCGTCTACTTTCGGTCCATCTATAGCTGCTTCCCAGGGTCCTATCCCGTGGGCTGGGGTTCGGGCACGTCAGACAGACAGTGACGATGACTTCAACTCGGGGAATGCCACTACTTCTGCATCCTCTGTCTCGAAGCCTCCGCATCGCACTCGTCGCTGATGCGATTAGGATGTCTTCATGTTTTTCTCATTTATTTGTTGCATACCTGAGATACACTTTTTCTTTTCTTTTCATATACATTTTATTTGATTGGAATAGGCCTTTGTGTCTAATTGGATATTTATTCAGCATTCACTTCTTTTTTTTTTTAGTTCTCTTTTTCTGTTTCTTTCTTTGTATGGATATTTGGTTTATTTATATGCATGGATAATTCTTTATTTACATGAATCGCACTTTATTTACATACATGAATGTCATATATGCAGAGATGGTTATGTACAGATTTGTTTACAGGGTTATGTACGGGATATGTACAGAGATTGTGTACATGCCATGTACGGGGTTTGTCATGTACATAGATATTTACAGAGATTATGTTCATAAATTATTTATAGGGTTATGTATAGAGATTATATACATGATATGTACGGGGTTTGTTATGTATACAGATATTTCCAGAGGTGTTTATATACATGGGTTATTTATATATAGGAATCACTTGCTCTTTTTTGGAATTTCGTTGTATTTTTATATTTCTACGAATGTTCATGTACAGATGATAGTCGATAGTAAGGCATAGACCAAAACGGCTATGTCATTACCCATAGACTTAAGTACGAATGGTGACAACTCAAATTTGGAGCAGGGAAAGAAAACAAACTGCTGCATTTCAAATCAAATGTGGCGCGCACCACAATGGGAAAAGATGACATGGCGCGCATTATGCATATGTGGCGCGCACTAGGGTGGTGTTTTCATGAGGTGGCACATGCCAGGTCTGGGTCCCTCAGATCTTCTATATAAAGGGGTACCCAGCCTCCTTTTAGTGGCCAACTCCTATTCTGTAAAATGTTTTCTCCTGCTCAAAATTCTCTTTCCTGCTGGACTGACGAGTTCACTAAGATCGAGCAAACCAACTTTGTGAATTTTGATTTGAACGCTCTTTTTCATTTGAGGGTCGTGAGGGTGGACTAGAATTTCTTGAAGGCATCTACTCAGTTATGGGATCCGGTGGCTCATAATTTTAGACTTGAAGACGAAGAGCTCTACCCGATTATTGAAGAGTTCGAAGCTATCCTGCACCTCTTTTCTCGAGAGGAAATTTTGATTTTCATATCTCTTGCAAGCCTAAAGAAACTCTTGAGAGATTTATATGGATTGAGCTGTAGTGAATCTTCCCTTATTCTACATAGAGGGGTTCTCGGCATATCCTGTGTGATGAGCCATTTCTGCCCTGCCAGCTCTCTTTCTAATTTTCATCTAAAGTCTTGTCATCACTATGCTTTGTGCATATGTCTTCTGACACATTTTCTTCTCTCCCCGAAAGATGACGATGTTAGCACTACCTTAGTACAGGCAGCCTCTCAAATAACGGAGGGGAAAAATCTCGTACCCCTGATCTTGGCCGAGACACAGATCGGTTTAGACATTGTACAATCCAATGTCTCTTTTTCTTTTGCGGGCAGTCCCCTACTCCTCCAGGTATCACTAAAAGCTTTCCTTTTATATTTCTCTCAATTCTTTCACTCAGATCTCCTTTTTTCTGCATTTTTAATTTTTCTACTCAACTCTCCTTTTTCTGTATTTTCTCTCAGATCTGGTTGATGGAGAAGGTGAACATTCTAAAGCATCTGTTGGCTGAGCCTCTACTTCCAGAGCTTTTCTGCAAAGAGGGATTTGTTGCCCTTGCATTACCATGGCTGAGTGGCAAGATTTCTTTAAGGCTCAGACTAGCGAAGACATCTGCTGGCATTATCCCTGGTGAAATATTCCTATAGCGACGGTTTTAACCATGGAGCATCCCGACGTCTTGCTCGTAGGCCTGAAGCTGACCACTTTCTATTTTCCCTCTTGCATTCTGCATCAGCTGGGTCGTGGTCAGACATACCCTCCGGTGGCGGTTCTCATGAACATTTATTCTCATTATGCTCCTTTTTGGAGTGTTATCGACAGTTTTGGTCATCCTAGAAGATGATTGACTCAGGAGATCCTTGAGTGATGCCTTTCTGATGGGCAATCGACATGGATGGGAAAGAATATGTAAAGTGGGAAGAAGACAATGATGTGAAGAAAGAAGACTTAACCTAGTTGTTCCTGCTGTGCTTTTATTATCATGTTTATTTTCTTTCTCTTTTTTTTTTTTGTTTAGAAAATGATTTAGAATTTGCACTTTTTCCTTTTCATGTATAAAATTTTATCCATTAAAGCTAAGTAATGAAGAATTCTCATTTTTTTGATCTTTGATCTTTTCACTTTGTTCTTTTGATATTCGTTATTGCCATATAATGAAAACTAATCAAAAAAATTTAAAAAGATCTTTACATTGAAATTATAATCAGATAAAGGGTTTAAAAGATGAAACACGTAGGTATGTTATATCTCCCTTTTTCTTTTCTAGGAGAGGTTTATTTATGTACAAATTTGGGCTGAACTTCAAACTGAAGTTGCTTACGTATCCCAAAGAGAAAGAATTAGGCCACAACGTAGTTCTGCTTTGGTTCCCACTCAGATTTTAACACTCTCCTTTTTTTATGCCCTTATTTTGCCAAAACTGCCCTTTCGGGTATTCACTCTTGTTGATTGCTCTTACTTTTGACTGGGTTATTTGTTTCATCAGTTTTTAACCCAGCGAGCCTCTCTTATCTTCATATCTTTTTTTTTCAATGGTAGTACTTTTTGAGCTGGTCCAAATTGGTTGGGGTATTGAAAGTATTTTCGTCCAGATTCATAATAATAACGGCTCCTCCTGTCATAATGGCTTTGATTATATATGGTCCAGCCCAATTTGGTTTGAATTTCCCTCTCAGATCAAAGATAGGGGCTTGAATTCCTTTGAGCACTAGGTCCTCTTCTTTGAGTTTTCAGTTTTGACCTTTTTGTTAAATGTTCGGGTTACCCTTTTCTAATAGCCTTGAACATGAAAGAGCGCCATCAATCTTCTTTTGTCAAACAAAAGTAAGTCCTTAGAATGATCCCTCTGCTATTCTATTTCTGGTACACTGCATTCTGCTATTACTTGGAGACAAGGAACCTCTAGCTCTACAAGTAGAATAACTTTCATCCCGTATACTAGAGATTAGGGGGTGGCTCCCGTCGAGGCTCGAATTGATGTCCTGTATCCCTAAAAGGGCAAACGATAACTTTTTCGGCCAATCATTATTGGCTTCTATTGTCATTTACAGGATTCTCTTGATATTCTTATTGGCCACCTCAACTGCTCTGTTGGTCTGCGGTCTGTACGAGAATGACTTGTGCACGGTGATTCTATACTTTCCCAGCAAATCTAGTACTTCCCCTTGGAAGTGAGATCCATTATCTGATATAATTTTGTGAGGAACATCATATCGGAAGATGATATTATGCTTGATAAATTTGGCCACGTGAGATTCTTTGAGGACTGAAAAGGAAGTAACCTCGACCCATTTAGTGAAATAACCGATGGCTACTAAGATGAATTCATGTCCATTCAAAACTTTCAGCATGACTTTTCTAATGATGTCAATATCTTAGACTGTAAATGGCTAAGGGAATGCCATACTGTATAGTTCTGATGATGGAAGATGCACCAGATTTGCATAGATTTGGCATTTGCGGCATCTTTTAACAAAGCTGACACAATTCATCTCCATTGTCATCCAGAAATAGCATTGTCGCAAAATATTTTTAGCCAACATCATCCCGTTTATGTGAGGCCCACAGACTCTTTCGTGTACTTCTTCCACAATTTCTTGACCTTTCTCGTATGTTATACAAAGCTTGTTCACCCCCAGATAAGCTTTTTTGTACAGTTTTCCACCACAGATGACGAATTGAGCTACTAATATTCTAATGGCTCTCTTGTCATTTTTACTGGCATCTTCTGGATATTTTCTCTCATCAATGAAGTTCCAGATATCGTGAAACTAGGGTAAATTATCTCCTGCTTCTCATTCTAATACTGTAACTTCGTATGCTCTCATGGTCCTCTGTTCAATCACTAAAGACCTCATTTAGGCCTTTATGGGTATGTCAATCATGGAGGCAAGTGTGGCAAGGGCATCAAAAAAATTATTTTAAATCCAAAATGGATAAAAATGATTTTCTCAAAATCGGGAATAAGTCGGTCGAGTTCCTGGTAGTACAGTATCAGTTTTTCCTCATTGACTTTTCCTTTCCCGCTGGCTTAGGAGACGACCAAGGCAAAATCACTAATCACTTCTAATTTTCTCGCTCTTAATTCTAACGCGGCTTCCATCTTGGCAATACATGCTTCGCATTCGGCTTGATTGTTGGTGACCTTGAAGTTCAGTTTATAGGCCAACGGAACATGCGAATCATCTAGAGTGACTAGTAGTATTCTGATCCCATAACCATATTAGTTGGAGGCACCGTCAAAATATAACATCCATAGCTCATTCTCAACCTTCATCACGTCTTCATCGGGAAACTAAAAATATGAATCTTCTTATCCCTCAACTGGCTGATCGGCCAAGAATTCTACTACGACTCGTCCTTTTACCAATTTTTTGGTCTTGTAGTGCAATTTGAGCTCGGCTAATAGAAGTAGCCATTGGACCAATCTTACTGTCAGTGCAGGCTTTTTGAACAGGTACTTCAGTGGGTCCATTCTAAAAATTAACACTACAGGGTATGCCGGTATATAGTGTCATAACATTTTTGATGACCACACCAAAGCCGAAGAAGTTTTCTTCAACGACGTGTATCGGGTTTCACAGTCTTTCATCTTTTTACTCATGTAATATATAGACTTTTTTTTTGTTGTCCATTTCTTGCGCTAGCATGCAACCCATTGCAGACTCATTTACTGATAGGTACATGATTAACGGGTTTCCTGGTTCAGGAGTAAAAAGCACCAGAGGCTTTTGTAGGTACTCTTGGGTTGATTCAAAAGCATTCTGGCAATGCTTATCCCATTGGAATTTAGTATTCTTTCTTAGCAAATGGAAAAGAGGTTCACAAGTTATAGTCAGCTTCGAGATGAAGCGACTAATGAACTGAATTTTTTCAAGGAATTCTCTAACTTTTTTCTCCGTCTTCGGGGGAGACATTTCCAGAATCACCTTAATTTTGGAAGGGATTGCTTCTATCCCTCTTTAGGTGTTGATAAATCCTAACATTTTACCTACTGTAACTCTAAAAACACATTTATATGGGTTCAGCCTCATCTGGTACTTCTGAATTCTCTCAAAGAAATTCTCCGAGGCCGGGGTATGTCCTTTATGGTCTTTGGATTTGACAATTATATCGTCGACATATACTTCCACTTCTTTATGTAACATGTTGGTCCGTGTATGAACAACCTAGAGGGGGGGTGAATAGGTTGATGGCAACGATTTCTAAACTTAATGGCCTCTTTTTAATTTCTCTTCTTTTTAGCACTTAAACTCAAACAATCATGCAGCGGAAAATAAACAATATAAGTGCAAGA
>JAUTBS010058124.1:0-13554 GCA_032361285.1 Aequorea victoria
CGGGAGTGCACAACGTGTTTTATGTTTCTATGCTAAGAAAGTACATCCATAACCCGACGCATGTGATCGATTATGAGCCCCTTCGAGTCTGTGAGGATTTGACATATGATGAGCAGCCTGTACAGAATTTGGATACGAAAGAAAAGGTTCTTCGGAATAAACACATTCGTCTCGTTAAAGTCCTTTGGCGCAATCACAAGATGGAAGAGATCACGTAGGAGCGCGAGTATGAGATTCGTGAACGGTATCTGTTCTTGTTCGCGTGAGATTAGTATTCTAATTTCGAGAACGAAATTCTTTTAAGGGGGAAAGAATGTAAAATCTGGTAAAATTTCTAAAAATTTAAAATATATTATTAATAATTAAACTGATTAATTAAAATTAAATTAATTAAATAAAAACATAACCAAATAAAATAATTAGTTAACTAATTAAAATAAACAAACTAACTAATAACGACATTAATTAGATATTTTGAAAATTTTAAAATATTTACTAGGATAATTTAATTGGGTTAATATTAATTTAATAAAAAAGAAAGAAGAAACAAATATTAAAAGAAAACAAAAGAAAAGAGAAAATAATATGTATCTATGGAACCTTCGAGATTTATGGTAGTCTGGAGGAGTTCAAATGGGAATGGAATACCCATATGGAGAGAATCGTGAGGATAATGGTAATCCCACAATTTTTAGCTAAACCCTTCCTAAAAAACTGTCTTTACTCCTAATTTAAAACAATTCATCCCCTCATTTCCTCCCACACGTCCAGATCACTCCCTCTCCCTCATTCACCTCTCACATTCAGTCTCTCTCTCGGTATAACATCCCATAATTTATCAAGAAAATAATAAAATATAATTAACCCGGTTTAAGGCCAAGGTGAGGCCCTGTTTGGGTTGGGTTTCAGATTGATGATGAGAGTAATAATACAAAGAAATAAAGAGAGACCAAATGCATGAATTAAAAGAAATGAGAATTTAATTATATAAATAGCTTGAAGAATGAGGAGCTTTGTGTAATTAGATGAAATGAGACTTGATCTCCTGACATGATCAGGGATTTGGGGGCTGATGGAAGATGGGTGTCAAGATTCTCTGAATCCTTCTTGGAGCCTTGTGCATTGTGGAGAAGCAGGGAGAGAAACTAGAAGGAGAGAGAGAGCTGGCGATTCGGAGGAAGAAGAAAGAAGAAGGGAAAAAACCATAAAAAAAGTGTGAGTGAAGGGATCTAAGGGAGCTCGAGAGCACTGGAGCTGGAGGAGTGAGGAACGTTCACTCCATTTGCAGAAGAGACGAAGATAAAAGAATAAAAGAAGAGGTGTAAATCGCCATTGATGTTGTTCTTGAAGTTCTGAGGTAAGAAAATCGTATTTTGAACTCTCGTAGTGTCTATCATGGAGTACCACCTGTAATCGGAGTTTGGGACCTAGATTCTTTAATCTTTGGCCTTTTTCCAAGCCCTAGACTGAGTATTGTGTAGGTTTCCATGTGTATCCATGGTTAGGTGTTTTTGTTGGGAGAAACCTTGTTTTTCTTTCCTAAATCTCGATAGAAATCCTTGTTAGAAGATTCTTGGTATGTTGGATGTTGTGGATGTAGAAGGGAAAGGTGGAAGAAGGTAGTAGTGTGGTTGGAGTCATGGGTGGTGGGCTCAAAAATCGAGTTTTCACCCAAACGAGGCCTTAGATCAGACCTGTAGCAGAAAACATAGCTTTCCTATTTTCCGGTGTGTGAGTCAACCCTGGAAGGGTGGGTGTCGACTCAATGTTTTTCTGGTCTTTGTTCTTTCCCATGTAAGCTGTTTGAGTCGACCCTAGGAGGAAGGGGTGTCGACTCAGGAAATTTCCAGTCTCTGTAGTTTTGATAGGCTGATGGTTGAGTCGACCCAAGTGTTAGGGTGTCGACTCATGAGCTGTTAGCTCTCGGTTATTCGGCAAGTGGGTGGCCTGAGTCGACCCAAGAGTGGATGGTGTCGATTCAGGGGGATTCCAGCCTCTGTTATTTTTACAGGCGGACGTTTGAGTCGACCCAGGTGGTCATGGTGTCGACTCAAGCCTAAACCCTATGTGTGGGTCGACCCAAATCCATTGTGTGTCGACCTAAGGTGGCGCTTTGTGCGCGTGTGAGCCGTGACAGTCGACCCTTGTCTCGACCCTAGCCCTGTTTCCATAAATGTGAATCGACCCGATGAAAGAGTGTGTCGACCCAAGCCCTTTGAGTCGACCCAATATGGGTCTGAGTCGACTCAAGTGAGAGAAAATGATGTTGCAATTGAGTTTTGGGACGGTTGTAGACCCTTTTGGCCCTAAGTTTCTTCATGAAATATATCACAAATAAGAATATCTAACTCATAAAAACACAAAGGGGGATATGAGATTAAGGTAGATCCTTACATATGGTTGCCTTATGTTATAGGTTTCGAAAGAATACTGAGGAAGAACGACGGGCACCTCACGAGAGTGGTGGCCTAGTGTAAGACTTGGATTTCAAAGGTGAGATTAGCTAGCTTGTTTATAATGATTAGCATGTCATGAAATGTTTTATACATGTTGATGGGCATGCTTTATTGTATGCTTAGCATTATGTTTTATCATGAAATTGAAAGGTACTTTCTAATGCAAGATGAGTTATGAGCATGTGTGACTCATATATCCAATGATGTTCTCATTTCTTATAAAGAATATGAGCATGTGTTGCTTGTGTGGTTGAATTGTTTTGTTTCTCCTTTCTTATAAAGAATATGAGCATGTGTTGCTTGTGTGGTTGAATAGTTATGTTTCTCCTTTCTTATAAAGAATATGAGCATGTGTTGCTTGTGTGTGTGTGGATCCAATTTTTGTATGGCTCCGTTGGGAGCGTAGCTCGAAAGTGGCATTGTTGTATGGCTCCGTTGGGAGCGTAGCCCAAAAGTGGCATTGTTGTATGGCTCCGTTGGGAGCGTAGCCTATATGTGGCATGTTGTATGACTCCGTTGGGAGCGTAGCTCAGATGTGAGCATTATCATGTTGTATGGCTCCGATGGGAGCGTAGCTCAGTTGTGAGTATTTTCTTATGATGTAGCTCCGTTGGTAGCGTAGCCCAAAGAGGCATATTGTAACCTTTTAAGGCAATACCATGTTGAGGGAGCCTGAAGGTGAGGGTGGTGGTGTATGTGGGTGTGCTAATGAGCATGTATGTATTTCTATTAAGAATTATACAAGTTCGGCTAATGACACTTAGATTTAGAAACATGTTAACATTTTGTAAATGGGTTCTGGGCTAGTGGGCCAGTTGTTAGCTTCTAAGCTTTTGGGCCGTAGGGCCAAACATGATGCTTATATCTTAATATTTGTTGGACCGTCGGGCTAGTTATGTATGTATGCATGCATGTTTCTTCATGAACACAAGATGGGTCGTAGGGCCAAATGTTGAAATGCATTTAATGACGTGGGTTTTGGTACTGGGCCGTGTAAGTGTGGAAAGAAATCTAAAAGCATTGTTTAAACCTTTTGGGGTGGTCGTTGGACCGTGGGTAAAAGTATGAGGTTTTAATAAACCACGTTTGTTGACTAGTGAGCCGAACTGTAATTGTGTTCTTCATGTGTGACTGATTTAAGTAGGAATGTTGTTTAGCATAAAACCTGTATGTTTATACTATATTGTTTTATTCTCTTAATTATGATGCTAAGCCTACTCTCCTGTAATCTTTGTGGTTGCAGATTCTACAGATTGGGGTAGATGTCAGTCCATAGGGCCAGATGGAGTTTTGGTTGAAGGAATGAAAACCCTTGTTGTACTTTTCCTTTTGGGTTGTTATGAGATGTAGATGTTTATCCCTTTTCTTGGTTGTTCCAGTATGAAGGATTGTGTATCCTGTAGTTGTTGGTGTATTACATGTTAGATGGACGTGTACTTTTTATAGTACTTTGTTTGGTTGAAGTTTAATTGATGGTTTTTAATCATAAAAAATGACCTATTATATGAGTCGTATGAGAAGAGATGACATAGCATCACTCGGAGTAGGATTAATTATCCTCTCGGGAGTGGGGTGTTACAAGTACGGCCTTTTATCCTTAGATGGATGGCCAATCTGAGTAGACTATTCAGACGTTGGGAGATATGCTTAGAGCTTGTGTGTTAGATCTCTCAGGCAGTTGGGAGGATCATTTATCCTTGATTGAATTTGCCTACAAAAATAGCTTGCAATCATCTATAAGGATGGCACCTTACAAAGCGTTGTATGGGAGAAAATGTTGAAGCCAATTTGTTGGGAAGAAGTCTGGGAGATGAAATTGTTAGGACCGGAGGTTGTGCAAATGATGGCCGACAAGGTCAAGTTGATAAGAGAATGGTTGAAGCAAGCTCAAGACAGACAGATGAGCTATGCAGACAATAGGCATCGAGATTTGGAATTCGTGGTGGGGGATCATGTATTCTTAAAGATATCTCCTTTGAAAGGTATTATGAGGTTTGGCAAGAAGGGAAAGCTAAGCCCTCATTACATTGGCATTTCCCCCGGAGCTATCTAAATTGTACAATGTGTTTCACGTATCTGTGTTGAGAAAGTATATGCCCGATCCCTCACATATTTTGACAATGCAGCCGATCGATTTGAAACTGGACTTATCTTATGAGGAAGAACTCGTAGCCATTTTGGATCGAAAGGAGAAAGTCTTGAGGAATAAAGTCATATCATTCGTAAAGATCCTATGGCGCAGTCACACGGTGGAAGAAGCCACTTGGGAAAGGAAAGAGGAGATTCGGAAAAAGTACCTACACTTGTTCAAATAAGGTACGTTTAAATTTTGAGATAAAATTTCTTTAAGGAGGGGAGAATGTAACATCCCATTACTATGTTGCAATATTAATTAAATTAATATATTGGATTAATTCAGTAAATTTGGTGGAAATGATTATTAAAATGTATAATTATCCATGAGAAGAGGGAGCTGTGTGCAATTGTTGAGTTGTGATTTGATCTCCTAACAAAGTCAGGAGAAATGGGGACTGGTAGGTGAAAAAGTATTTTCCTGTCTACTGTAGAGAGAGAAAGTGACCGACTGAGAGAAGAGAGGAAGAGAAAAATGGTGAGGAACTTCTTGAGAGGGATGAGAAGCTTCGAGATGATGAAATAGGAGAAGAAGGAGAACTGAGAGTTCTTCTTTCGTTATGTCCAAAATTTGTAGGAGAGAAAGGAGGAAAGAGTTTCTTGGAGTCGAGAAAGTCTTGGATCAACAGTAGTGGGACTTTTACACCATCATCGGTGGAGAAGAATGAAGAAGAAGAACTACCATTCTGCCATTATCGAGTTTTCCTCGAGGTTCTTGAGGTAAAAGTCGTGTCTTAAACTTTCAAGTGTCGTATACCATGAAATACCCCTTAGTTGAAGTATAGAACCCTTCTTCCTTAGTTCTTCTTGGATTTATAAACACATGTGTTGTAGAGTCTTTATTTCCTCCGCTATGGATATTCCTAGTGGGAGAGGAAATCTGGAGTTTTGTTCCTTAATCTTGATAGATAGGCTTTTTAAGGTATTTTAGACTGTTGTAGGAGAGGGATATGAAGGAGAGAAGTTGTGAGTGTTGTTGAGCTTTGGACGAAGTGGAAAAAACCACATGGTTTCACCCAAACAGTCCCTTGGGTTGGAGAAAATATAGAAAATAGAGTATGTTGTTTTAACGAGATTTGAGTCGACCCATTTCGGGCGTGAGTTGACCCAAAGCTGTTTGGCCTCTGTTGTTTTAATAGTCGACATCTTGATTCGACCCACGAAGCATGTGAGGCGACACAAAAATGTTCTGCTCTCGGTAGTTTTGACAGGCGAGGGAATGGGTCGACCCAAGTCTGAACCTATGATGTGAGTCGACCCAAAACCCTGGAGGTTTAAACTCATGATTTCCTTCTCTCGGTAGTTTAGCAGGTGAGGCTTTGTGTTGACCGAAATGAGCCGTGAGTCGACCCAAGCATCAACCTCACACATTGAGTCGAGACAGATCGACTCTAGCATCGACCCAAACCCCCAGTGTGCTAGTTAAGTCGACCTAAGAAGTGTGTGAGTCAACCCAACTCCTGTCCAGTGCCCATGAGTCGATCTATCTCAGCTCATGCTTCGACACAGAGCCTTATGAGTCGACTTAATATTGGTCTGAGTCGACTAAAATGAAGAAAAATCTTCCTGTTCCAGTTGTGTTTTGGGGCATTTATAGATCCTTTTGGCCCTAAGTTTCTTCATAAAATATATCACTAATAAGCATATATATCTCATGAAAACATAAAAATGGTAGAATCATATGGGGGTAAGGGAAATCCTTATACATGATTGTTATGAATTATAGTTTATGAAAGGGTGTTTGAGAAGGAAAGCCCGACGCCTCGTGATAGTGGGGCCAAGCTTAAAGCTCTTGGGTTAAAGGTGAGAGTGGTTAGCCCTTGTAAAGTGAAATATGATGCATGCACTTTTCTTAAATATTTTGGTGAACTATTTTGAGGTGATATCATGTCAATCACATTCTGATTTGAACTTATACGATGAAAATGGCTTTTATTTTTTATGAGATGTTGCTTGTGTGTGCGTGCCAAGTTAGTGGGTAACCATCCCGACCCAAAGGTAATAAGGGTATAGTATCCATAGTGGCATTACCCATAATGGGTGAAGGCAAATTGTCTGCAATATGGCCCTTTAAGGCAATACCCCGTGGGGGAGCCCAAGGTGTGGGAGGTGATGCACCTACCACTGGTGTTGAAATGAGTGGCCCTCACACGCGTCACTCAAATGAAAGTGCATAGTGTTTGAGGTAACAGTACTGTCGAAACTCCCGATCGTGAGGGTAAATGATTACTTGGCCTATTTTTAAAATAGGGTGTGTTGGGTGTTTGGTGATATTTCCTATGTTTTTGAAACATATCATGGATTTTGGTGTTAATCCATTTATTGAAGATTGCACTCATTATCCCATATTGAAATTCATAACATATAGTTTGTGGTGAATGTGTGAAAGTGATCTTATCAACTATTTTCTATATACATGTTTCATGTTCTATTTCACTTTAATTCTAAGCCCACTCTCCTATAACTTTGTTGTTGCAGATCATAGGAGGGGGTAGATGTATGTCCACATATTGCAAAGGAAGAGAGGATGAAGACATTAGATGTGAAGATGATATTTTGTCTTTTGGGGTTGTAATTATATAACAGATGATTAGCGTATGTTTCCATGGATTTATAGGGATGGTGTATCCCATATGTTGTTTTCACCGATGTCAATGGTATAGTGTTGGACTAGTGGAAATTATATATGATTGATAACTTTTATGTATAAATGATTGGCTTAGTATGATGGATTAATTATAATTGGCGGTTTGAGTAGTTCGGGTCATCCCACTCCGAGTTGGAATATATATCCTCTGGGAGCGGGTGCGACAGATCATGTGTTTCTAAAGGTATCTCCATGGAAAGGTGTCCTGAGGTTTGGCAAGAAGGCAAAACTGAGTCCACATTACATCGGACCATATGAGATCATTCGAAGAGTTGGGTATATGGCTTATCAATTGGCGCTACCCCTGGAGTTATCCAAGTTACATGATGTGTTTCACGTGTCCGTATTGAGAAAGGATATACCCGATCCTTCATATATTTTTGCGGTGCAACTAATTGGCTTGAAGTTAGATTTGTCATATGAGGAGGAACCTGTGGCTATTTTAAATTGAAATGAACAAGTTTTCAGAAATAAGGTCATACCGTTGGTGAAAGTTTTGGGGCGTAGTCATGTAGTAGAAGAAGCCACCTGGGAGAGAGAAGAAGAGATCCAGCAGAAGTACCCGTATCTATTTGAACCAGGTACATTTAAATTTCGGGACGAAATTTCTTTAAGAGGTGAAGAATGTAATACCCCAAAATTATCTGGCCAAATTAAATAGAACAACTAATGGGGTTAATTTAGTAATTCAAAGGAAAAGAAAGATAAAGATTTATAACTAACACATATAGAGGAAGTGAAGTGTGATTGTGAAGAATGAGAATGGACCCCCCAACAGAATTTGAGTTTGGGGGCTAATTGGTGGGAATGTCAGGGGAATGTACCTTCATGGGACAAGTCAAGGCTGGTGAATGGCTCCCCGTCCCTTGTTCTCTATCTATCCTCAGATGCTTCTCTCTCTTGTGAATTGGAGTCGGTTGATCTTGCGCGAAAAGAGAGAGAACGATTGAGAGAGGATGAGAGTAAGAGAAATTGTGAGGGAAGACATCTGTGAGAGCTAAGAGGTTCTGAGAAGACGGGGAAGAACTAAAATTCTTGGTTCAGAGACTGGTTTTCTATACCAGACTGGTGAAAATCTCAAGAGGTAAATATCTCATCCTTGTTTTGAAAGTTTTAAAAGTCTTTTTCCTAGGTCTCCTACCTTAGTCTGGTCATACATCTTAGTTTTCTTCAATCCCTAAAATGTTGGTGAGGTTATGGAGAATTCTAGAGGTGTGGTTTCAAATTGTGGTTGAAAGTTCCCTTTTCGAGGAGTTTGAGGTCATGATTGTATGGTAATATGGAGGGAGAAGGTATAGGAAGTTTATGGTAGAATGGAGCTTGATTGGTGGCCCAAGAACTAAGTTTCTTTTCCCCAAACGGACCCTTAAACCAGAAAATACCCAAAACAGAGCATCAGGAAAATTTTAGGTTTTGGGTCAACCAAAAAGTTGGGGTTGTCGACTCAAAGAATGATGACTCTCTATTATTCTATCGGGTGAGGTTTTGAGTCGACCCAAACCTCTATAGGTGTCAACCCAAGCTTGGACCATCCATGTGAGTCGACCCAAAAGTTGGAGGTGTCGACTCAAGCATTTTTAGCTCTCGGTAGTTTTAACAGGCGAGGGTCTGAGTCGACCCAAGCCTTGGTTGTGTCGACCCAAGTTCAAACCTTTAGCGTGAGTCGACCCCAGGAGTGTGGGTGTCGACTCAATGTTGGTTAGCTTTCTGTAGTTGTGCAAGTGGGGCTTTGAGTCGACCCATGCCGTGAGTGAGTAGACCAAAGCCTTGTTGCCGTGTGCATGAGCCGAGACAAGTCGACCCCTGCGTTGACCCAAGACATCCCATTAAGCCTTCTGACCCGACCCGAAGGAGTGTGAGTCGACCCAGAGCTTTGTGAGTCGACTCAAATGCACAAATATTATTCTATTCCAATAGTTTTTTTTGATGTTTAGAGACCCTTTTGGCCCTAAGTTTTCTTCATGAAATATATCACTAATAAGCATATGTAACTCATGAAAACATAAAAAAAGGGATAGAATTATATGAGGTTAAGGTAGATCTGTACATATGACTATTATGAATTATAGGTTTTAAAAGAGTTTTTGAAAGGGAAGGCCCGACGTCTCGTGATAGTGGAGGCCAAGCTTGAAGCTCTTGGTTTAAAGGTGAGAGTGGCTTGTTAAAATAAAATATGATAAGTGTGTTTTTATCAATGTTTTTCCCACTTGTGTTGCTATGATCCCATGTGTTATTAAAGGTGTTTTGTGAGATGATGTTGATCATTTATTACCCTTTTTCATGTATGTTTTATTAAAGGTGTGATGAGTTCATGGTGGTGTTACTTATGAAATATTTTGCTTGAACGTGCCAAGTTAAGACGGGTAACCATCACGTGCCTATGTTGATAAGGGCATAGTAGCCAAAGTGGCATTGACCATAATGGGTGTGTGGCTTGTCCACGTGTGGACTTTTAAGGCGTTATCCCAGATGGGGATTGCCCGAGTTGCGGGCGGAGATGCACCTACCACTGGTGACATATTGAGTGGCCCTCCTACATGCCACTCTAAAATAGAAGGGTTGCAGTGAGGTTACGATAGCATTAGAATTCTTGGTCATGAGGTTAGATGACTACTTGGCTGTTACAAAAAGCGTGTGTTGTGTTATAATTGTTGTCCTAGGATTAGCTTAAGTGTTCTAGTTTACTTAGCTAGAATCAACCCAAAGGGGGGTGAATGGGTTGATGGCAAATTTTTAAACTCTTTTTAGCTCTTTTAAAAATATCAAGTTAATGCAGCAGAATAAAAACAATGAAGAGTATAAAGTAAAGAAGTTTAAGAGAATAGATATGCAAACACAATTTTTATAGTGGTTCGGTCAACTAGACCCACGTCCACTCTTCAAGTGCCTTGGAAATTTACTATCGGATTTTTGCGGGTGAATCAAAACATTTTACAGATTCTTTAGTGGATGAATCGTAACCGCCTTCTTCTATCGGGTGAAGAAACCACCTACTTCAAACAAGGGCGCAGAGAAGCCTCAACCGAATTCCTTGAGTAGGTCAATCGTAACCTCGATCTAGGATGTGTAGAGTATGATGATCTCCTTTGTGAGATAATTTTACAATTAATGTATCTCACTTACAAATGTCACTCTCTCTAAAAAAGATTTACAATAAAATATAGAGGAAAAAGAGAGGAAGGAATATTCAGTATGAAAACTGAATGAAAAATAGAGTATGAACTCTTTAGCACAGTGTTTTACGATCTCAGAGTATTTCTTTCGTGTTGATCCTTTATATTCTCTCTTGCATGACTTCTATGGCTATTCTGATCTTCAATGTGGGTATTTAAACCTGGGATTAAGAATAGAGCCGTTGGAGAGGAAAAAAAACTAGCCGTTAGAGACATTTCATGCTCTGAAAAACTAACCGTTGGACGATTCAGCACTTTGTCTTTTTCGTGCGAGTGTCGACACAAATGTGTCTGGGCAGGCTGGTGTCGACTCAAACTTCTGAGGTGTCAACCCTTTCTTTGAAAATTGATTCGAGAAAGTTTGTGCTCACGGGAAGGTTCAAAGTGTCGACCCTTTGTTCATTAGTGTCGACCCTTCCTTTAATTTTTCTAAAACTCAAAAAGTTGATGCCCATGGGAAACTCCAAGGTGTCGACCTTAATCGGTCTAGATCTGAAAAGGCTTGCTTTGGAGGTGTCGATTCTTCTTTCCTTGGTGTCGACCCATTTCTTGCATTTCTAATTTCTTCTAAACCAGTGCCCACGGGAACAGCCTTGGTGTCGACCCTTCTTCTTTGGTGTCAACCCTTTCAATTGAAGAATCTGGGTGTCGACCTTTTCTAATGTAGGTGTTGACTCCACCCTTTTGGTCTTCAAAAAGCTGGGTTGTGCTTCCTTCAGGGGTCGACACTTTCTTCTTGGGTGTCGACCCTTTTTCCCTGCTTCTTCATAATCTGGAATATTGTTTTCCAGGTGTCGACTCAAACTTTCTAAGTGTCTACCTTTCTCTTCTTTCCCTTTGATTTCATTAAAGAGTGATCATTTTTTCTTGGGCTCAGCTATCTCCATATGTCTTGTACATCTTTGATGTATTCTCTTGACTTTTTGCTGGAGTCTTGGGTTATAAAAAGATGATCAATCCTGAAATAGACTTTCTCATAGATAGACAAGTCATTAGGATAATGAAAAATATTTTGGTAATTAACTCCCAAAGATTAAATCAATATGTTGTAAAGATAATTTCATGATGCACAAACAATAATGATTTATCAATTTTTTTGACTAACAAACCTCTAAAAGATTAAATCAATATGTTGTTGAGTTAAAATCAAAACGAAAGATAGATTGAAAGACCTTTCGGCTAACACTTTTAATATCCAAGCACTGGATGAGTCATCGATGCTTGGAATTCTCCGATACCCTCAGCTATCAAGGTTTTGAGATCAACTTGAGTTACTAGTTTTGCAGAGGTCTGAGCTTGTTCAACCGGATGTGCATGTTCTCGTACTATCGAGCTTGTTTGACTGGCTATTTGACTAGCTAAAACAGTTATTTCTACTTTCCTTTTAGCCAATTTTCGTTGCATCTCTTATAGTTGTTTCTCCATAGTAGTGGCACCAGTGACAAAGAAGGGTATGTCTTTGGATTCAGAATTTTCACTAATCTTTAATTTTGTCAAATTATTTGAAAATCATCCTCTTGGAAGAGAGATTTTTCATCGCCATAGAGAGGGTTTTCATAACTCATTATGGAATCGAGTAATTTTCTTGGATTTAGTGACCTACTTGACGTCGATGATTGTTGAGACGCCAAAGTTGGTTGTATTTGACTCGATTCTGTTGGTGAATAATCACCCCACGATGGAGGTGGAAAATTACAAGATATCTTTTCCATCGACAAATATTAGGACGGGAAGAAAGGACATAATAGTCAAATTTTCCTGACGGTTTCCCCAAAAGCCTAACCTCCGAATCTCATGCTTCGTATCTTTCTTTCAAGAATTGTTGTGATGATTTCTTCTTTTTGTTCAGGACATCTTTCTTCGGGTGAGAATGATTGTTTGGCTTGTTGCAGACTTTTGACTCATCTGATGAGAGTTCTTGCATGCGTTGGGTTTGAGAACGTGTGATTAGACCAGTGTATAGTCTTACATCGTCAGGTGGCATATAAGGCGCCCCCTGTCCATGCTGGAATTCTTTTATGAGCAAGTAGCCCGAAATGAAGGCGCATTTCTTTTCGTTTTTCAGTTTTTGACATTGCAGCTTTGGATTTCTCGACACCATAAGCCGAGAGAGAATACATTATAGCCTCGGGAGTGTCTGAAATTTGAGGTATCTTGGACTTTCCATTAGATTCCTTTTTGGATTTTGACTTCTTACCATTCTGTTGACTGTTGTTGGGGGTAGAAGTAACAGACTTTATAAAGACTTCTTCTCCCTTGGCCAATATGAGGGTAGGGTCAACGTTTGTGTGCTCTGAAGCAATGTTGGCTTGCTTATGGCTCTTACTATCACATTTGGAGTGATGGTAGAGACACTCTTCTCTTCCTTGTAGGATGTTGCCATCACTAAGACAGTTGATGACAACTCGATCAGAATTGACCCGATCCAGATCTAATTTGGTTGTAGTTGAAAAACAATCTTTGCAGTTGGTTTGGCCATCTCACTCATAATTATTTTCTTTGCATGGGTCTTGTTGGGTTTCTTGTGCATAGGCTTACTTTTCTTGAAGCTATTTTTGACTGCCTTGAGTGGAGCTGCCTTTTTGTGCTCGTACTTGGTGGGCTTTGCGGCGATCGAGATCAGAGTGAATCTCGAGGCAACTTGTTGTATGGGCAGCGGTGGGCAATCAAGTGTACTGTCACACGGTAACCACATCTCTTTGTTGTTCCATATGCCGTAGCCGGGAGCATATGGTAGTAAATCACAACTCGTTGTGCCATTGTTTTCTATAAATAAGCAACATGTGCATATTAATTTTAAAATTGGAAATGAAAGGGACAATGGGTCCCACTAGGTGTGCCAAAAATTATGTTAGACAAATTTTATTTTTTTAATCACGTAACATAATTTTACTAATATGACGATATCTAACACAAGTTTTTATTATGTAGGTCGGGGTCATTCAAGATAGAATATATCTTTTAATTACCTCCCTTATTTATAGAGAATTTTTTTTTGATTTTAATTATTTTAATATCTCACATCTTATTACATGAGTAGGAAACAATAATGTTGGTCCGTATGTGAGCAACCTAGAGGGGGGGTGAATAGGTTGAATGACAACTTAATGACTTAATGGCCTCTTTTTAATTTCTTCTTTTTAGC